>CM045555.1:26290038-26567280 GCA_024721245.1 Mitragyna speciosa
ATTTGGTGAAAACTCAATGATGAACAACAAGAAACAAGAAGATCCTAATTTTCATAATATTTGACTTCTCACAGCATTTAAAATCTCATGAAATGAATGCCAAAGTCAAGAAAACCAAGAATTATGAGCTGCTAGCTGTGGTTAGAAAACCAAGTATAATCCTACAAAGCATCATCAACAACTAAATAGAAAAGGGATCTTACCATGGCTGCAAGAGGCGAACCATACATGATGATGTTTAGTCCTGAACACATGAAACCTATTACATCAATCCTCAGATCTCTTCTCATGAAGAAATGTGTGACTAAGATCGCCGCGACCAAGCATCCCCCATCTAAAATCCCGGCAAGTATGGCAGTCTTACCCTGAATTCAACATTGATCTTTGTTCATCGTGGTTTCTTCATATTGAATCCAGTAAAGATATATGAAGATAATTTGGTATATGAGTACAGTAGTAGGACATGACTCACCTTAATCTTTGGAGGTGCAAAAGTTAGGAATAAAGATAGGTATATTATTTCAACAACTACACCAAAACCATTAACAGTGGCAACAAGATAACTTCCTGGCCTCGTAACTCCATAATACGTCCATAATGATGAACTCAGAAGTGTACAAATATAAGGCAGGCTCTCAAATTCCTCGGTTGATTTCCTCTTCACAATCCTCCAAAACGTCTTCCTGCAAATGTTTCTATGCTTTCAATGTCATTTAACCGATTATATATTGGATGACTGAATCAGATATTCTCTCACTCACATGTTACATATACAAAATTAGCAACATATGACTTACACTGGAGAAAGAAACATTAGCACAGAGATGATGTTGCCTGCAAAACATTTCCGACAAGACAATCAGAACGCTTTGATGAAACATTAGCCCTTAATGCTGAAACAACATTAATTCATAGAACATTTGAAATCAAATTCAGGCAATTATTACCTATAATACCGATGAACAAACTTAACCTTTCCATGTTGAGCAAATTTGTGGGAAACAATTAGCCAAGGCGGCCCCTGAAGAAAGGAAATATGTTGGAGATACAAGTTGTTTTAGTACAAATACACATGACATGGGCCTATTTGTGGTTCCACAATTGACAAGTTGATGTCACTGTTTATGAAGTAATGGAAAGACATTCATGTCCAAACCACATTAAGAAGTAGATCATTGGAACTAAGGACAAGAATAACAACTTTTGAAATATATACTTATTTTTTTAGAAAATAAAATTAATGGTCCAGATCGACCGCTAAGGATTAGTAGTTACTCCAAAGTGAGCCATCAACCGTTCATAAATAAGTGGCCCTTTGGTGCTTTTCTGTTCTGGGCACCAAACAATGCGCTAGTAACCTGAAATAAACATTCACTAGTACACATTTCTGTGGCATCAATTCATGAGCAGTCACATTCAAACAAGAAAATAATTCGCAATTTCCATGATGAAAATGACTTTTCACTTCTTGGCTAGATCACGTGCTTTACATGTTTTCTAGAACAACGGGTAAGGACTCAGTTTAATAATATCAATATGTGATGCACTCATTTATTTTTATTTTTTTCAACGAACATATTACTGTTGTATCCTATAGTTCAAGAATAATGTAATGTCATGACCAATTGACTAAAAAAATGAATAATCAATTATGTATAACTTATATGTTGTACTAATGTGACTTGATCGTAAAATTTTTCTATGTTATTTTTTTAGGGTTAAATATACTTTACCCCTTGAATTTGCCCGTTAGTTTTACTTTAGCTCCCTTCAATCAAAATAATAGACACTTTATTGTCTTAGACATTCTATCGATTTTTATAATTAAAAAAAAATGATGTGAATTTTTCTAGACATCTATGCCCTTAAGGCATAATTGATATCTGAATTCATTTCTGATGAATTTACGTAATCTTTTAAGTTTCATAATTTGTAATTATATGAATATTTTAAAAATCATAACATTTTATTAAGTATTTATCAGTATTTCATTATACAAAAAAGTGAGAATTTATGATTTATTTTTATTTGTTATGCTTTTTAAATAGATAAACAAAATAAATAAAAAAGTAATCAACATACTTACTATTTAGACAATTATAATATAACAAGAAAAACAAAATTTTAAGTTTTGAATTTTTAAAATATGTAATAAGTTCGTAAAAAACAAAATTTAACAAAAAACTCTAATTATGTAATCGCAAATGCGATGCAAAGGATTCTCAAACCTGTTAATTCAAAAATGATATTTACTTTTTTATAATAATTATTTCTAATAATAAATATTTAATTGACTACAAAATATTGCATATAAGAAAGGGCATATATATGCGTGTGTATGTGTAATACAAAAAGAAAATTGAGAACATAATTATGGTAAAAATATTTTCATTCTCATTTATATTTTTTGATTTAATTTGTTTGCTAGTGAATGATCCGAGCAAAATGAAAAGTAAGTGTAAAATTCTTGTCCTTTTTAAGTATGATAAAAATTAGCGTAAATAATTTACAACTTGATTTAGAATAATGTGATACATATGAATTTTTTATGTAGAAAGTCATTTAAATGGAAAAAGAGGAAATAACTTTACCCAAATACTCTAAAGATTAGTATTGTTATTTAAAGAAAGTCCGCATCATCTTTTTGTATTTCTTTATATTTAAGAAATATTTAAATGGGGTAAAGTGCCTATTAACTAGGCTCAAAGGGGGCAAAAGTGAAATTAAGGGATAGGTAAGGGTAAAGTACAATATTGAAAATTCTGTGATTTAACATGGATCTCGTGGTTCTCACCGTATGATACGGGCAATCAACTATATTGTACTCGGTATCCAAGATATTGCTTAACTAATAATTTAAGCCAAAGAAACCCTGGTAATTCTTTGTTAATTTTCTAAAAGATTTGATCAGATACTACAATAAGTTCTTGTTTGTAATGTAAGCTCATATGTAGCATTGTTTATTGCCCTGAATTGTTAAATACACTAACAAAACAAAGATACCTTTAAATCAACACCCTTGGTGTGGCACTATATTGTTTTGTTCATGGACCTACGACAGCAAAAGGTTGAGAGATTAATCAGTCATAAAATATTGCCAAATTGGCGATGACCATACAAAAGTTTTTCTTCTCATCTATAATGCACCTGAAAAGTTTTGGCCTGAATTTATTCTAAACTATATTTACATAGAGCTTACACGTTAGAATGGGAAGCAAAACAAGGAAAATATTTACATGGATCGATCCACGGGTGGGATCCGTAGATCCTGTGATCAAGAATCACTCACATCAGTCATGAGGTGAGTCCCTAATGGGCCATGGTATGAGCCATGACTGATGTGGGTAATTCTGAACTACAGGGTCTAGGGTCTCACCCGTGGACTGGGTCAATATAAGTATTTTCTGCAAAACAACAAACATGTTTTTCATTATTTTTTATTAACAAAAAGCTTTTATACTTGAACTCGGCTCAATTTGTCTATGCATATAGACTGTTTTGTAACTGTTTTTATTTATTCTTGGCTGCAGTAATTAGATCGAGAGGTTGTTCTGCTCCTTATTTTATTATTATCTAAAGTAATATAGTATAGTCCTGGAATCAATTTTTTAAATCACAAACACTTAATAAGAGTCAAAATAAAGCTGGTCCCGTTCGTTGAGACAATGCCTAAAACTGAACAGTACTCCCTGGAAACATCATGGCGGAAGTGGGACAAAACTTTGTTAACTTTTCTTCGGTCCTTTCTCACATGGAAACTATCTTACCTAATTCCTTTAATAAAGATACTACCTAACGCGTGTCTTTTAACAATTAAACCAAAATCTAAAATAAGAGTTCTCTAAACCAAAAAACTAATTAGAAAATAAACTTTGGTTTAACTACTGCATTTATTCTTTTTTAATCTTGTTCCAATCTAATGGAATTGGCAAGCAAATCCAAATTCAGGGCACAGAACTATGATAAGCGAGGTTAATTTAATTAAGGATAATGGTCCATATTCACAATTTATTTGTTGAATCATCTATTGGTCATGTTATAATTATCAACTTTGGCCGTTTTATTTGTTTAACAACTTATTAGTCCTATCTATTTATTTATTGAACCACTTATTGATCCTCTCGAGTCTTCGACTTAGACACATTTAGCACAGAAACATTGGCAATGATTGGTAACAAAAGATAAATACAATATCCAAAAATTGAATTCACACGAAATATAATCCTCAAGACTTTAGATTACGATACCTCGCTACAAAATCCCATTACAAAAGGGTGAAATTATACCAAGAAAAAGCTCATTAAAGCAGATAGTATATCTACCATTTTCTTTCAGAAATTTAAAGTTGCAACAACGTTTGAATGATTAAACATTTTCCTTAACCCCTAATTCAATGTCTTTATAATCTGAGGAGTCAAGTTCATCTGGATTCAAAGAACGTGTTTTCATGATTTTCTGGCCGTATTGTCGATCCACAAATGGCTTCGGAAGGCTTCTTCCTTTGCTCAGGCTTCGATTTTTGTTGTCGTTTTCGTCAATGTCTTGCATTTGAGTGCCTTTCCCGAGGTGGGCTGAGCCTTCTTCTTCTTTTCTTTGTGTGGATTTTGTTGGTGTTTTGTTTTTGTAAATCGCGTAAAGAAGTAGCTGGGCCGAACCCAAGACAAACCCAGTACCGTTAGGCACCTGTAGTTGGCCCGACAAACCAGGTAAGAGTTTATAAAAGAAGCATTACGAAACCCAATATCGAAGGGACGAACATTTATAAAATAAAACCAATATATATTTTTTTTGTATAAAAGTTAACAAATAATTGCCAATTGTAGAAGTAAACATTATAATTTCTTATAATAGTTAATTTGTATTTATCTTTTTATTTTTAAAATAAAAAATTTACATATTACTAATTATAATGACCGTATAATTACATTACTAAACTACCAATTATCCATTTTAAAAAAAATCCTTAGCAAGATCAACTTTTTGGATAGCCCAGCTACACTTATACATTTACAAAAAAAAAAAAAAAAAAGGTTCTTTTGTCCTGAATACACCTACCTACTGTGAGTTTTCAAATTCGTTTTTTCAACCCATTCAATTTCTCATTTTCCTTCTCCATTGTAAGGCTTATAATCTTTCTTGAACAAAAAAATTAAAAAGAAAATTCTTTCTACTAATTTTCATGTACTTTTTTTTATTTATAACTGTAGACACAAGTTTTTACATATTCTGAAAAAATTTCATGCGCAAAAGTTTGCTTTTGTACTTTTTTTTGGATTTTTTTTTTTTGGTTTTGTTGTTTTGTGTGGGTTTTTTTTTTTTTTGGGGGGGGGGGGGGGGGGGGGGAGGGTGCCGTTGATACTGAATTCATAAAATTTCATGTTGTACTTTTGTAGAACAACATTACGCACTTGACATTGTCAAAAATTCTGAGTTCATAAAATGAGGCATGGATCTAACTTAAACCCCTTTCCCAACAGAAGAAAAAAAATGCACGTCAAACAAATAGACAATTAAAAGAGATCTATGATATAGAGAACTTACCCCAAGATAGATGTCCTTTACAAGCAAAGCATAAGCAGCCCATACACCCCCGTTGAGGAATTGAAAGAAAGACAGAAAAAATGGCATGTACTCCACGCTTTTCATCTTTATCACTGTTTTCTGCCTCAAGATTAAACAAATAGTTGATTCGTTACAAATCCGAAATATTATTGTCATTGTACTATATATGCTAATGAAGAAAAATCGTAAATATTTCTGTCCAGATGATGCTATTTTAGAATAATATTACTGTAATATTACTATATACGTGTTTGCGAAATTAAAAGATAGTTATTAAGAAATATGATTGAAAAATTATTTCTTGAAAAAAAAAATCCTCAATCAAACCGAGAAGCAAAAGTTAAATGGTGGTTATTTTCCCTAGAATTCAGTATTTATCAATTATCTGGAGTCAACATTTTTTAGAAGGAAGAGAGAACAGGGCAGAGGATTACCAAACAAGGGTTGAGCTTACCATGACAGAAAGAGGGGATGCATACATTCCTATGGTCAATCCTGTACATAGGAGTCCGACCAATGTTAGCCTCATGCTTCCATGGAGTGCTAGAAGAGTTACAAGTACAACGACCCCAAAGAAACCAACATCCACCAGTGCCACCAACTTCAAAGATTTAACCTGATCAACAACATTATAATTAGCCAGTTGTTTGATGAAATCAAGGAAACAAATTGGCAATCTGCAGTCTTAATTTCCAATTTTGTGAGTTGGTTTCTCATATTGTGATTGTAATACAATAGTTTTGAAGCCTAGTTAAGTTAGTTACTTTGTATAATTTCCAACATTTAATCTCAAATTAAAAAGCATCACTGACGATGTGATTTTGAAAATTACACATATACACAAATCTAAATTGTTACTCTCGATCGTATAAATTGTCAAATAACTGCGGGGCTGTCTATAAAATGGTGGTTGGCATGCCTAAATTTTAAGATATAGAAAGAGATCAAGGTTAAATTTGAGAGGTTAAACGAGTAATTAATACAATTAACAATTGAAAATGTTTGTATATTCCATGATCAGAGCACCTGCAACTTTGCCATTTTCCTTTAATCTATGTGTTGCCAACTTATGTAACTTAAAAGGGTTAAGGTTGCAAATGTTGCAAACCATGCGTATGGAGGCCAAATGTATTAAAACTGAAAGATACAGAAATAAAGCAGAACCGGCCATTTCAGACTATAGCCAATGAAACTATAATACGAGCAACAACTATAGCTAATGAAACTAGAATACAAGCAACAAAGTTGGACAACTTCAAAACTCAGAGGACCAAAACTATAATCCCACAACAAATTTGACTAGATAAATCAACAAAATTCTTGATAATTTTAAGCAAAAAAATCCAAGTAAGTCACCTTTAAATCCTTGGGAGCATATATGATAAACAGGGTAACATAGACGATGTGTAAGATGGCTCCGGTGCCATTAACTGTAATCACCAGCAATCCTCCCGGCTTCAGCAGTCCATAGAAAGACCACAAACTTGTACTTAGTAATGTTGTTATGTATGGTATGCCTTTGAAATTCTCTGTTGATTTCTTCTTAGCAATCCTCTTGAACGTTTTTCTGAAATACCAATTTATTTAATACGTTATTCTTTTATTCAATAAGCAGCTAAGCATCAATTGATCAGTGATCAATAAACCAAAAATTTGTGGATATTACAAAACTTGGGACATCTAAAAAGAGTACAATTTCACCTCAAAAAAAAAAAAAAAGAGTACAATTAAAATAACAAACATTGGCACAAATAGCTAAAAGAAAAAAAAATCAAAGAAAGAAAGGAAAAAAAAATTGATATTACTATTCTACACTTACACTGGTGCGAGAAACATGAGTATAGAGATCACATTACCTGCAACATAGAAGTATAAATTAACCTACAACATAAATGCATGTCATCAAATCAAATATTTGAAAGTTGAGGCCTAAAATTGCTCACCAATGATGCCCAGTATGACGCTTAAGCTAGCCATCGAATCAGTTAATTAGGAGACTGTGCTTAAGAAGAAAAATGAAGAGGAAGATTTGGGATTGTGGTAACCAGCAAGTGAAGGGGAAATACACAGTAAGCTGGTGGCTGTGGTTGATGAATCGAAAGCTTAAGAAGATTGGTTCGTCCTTGCAGCTTTATAAACGGTTTTGGATGAAATCATCATCAAATTTTCAGCCACGTTTACATTTTTTATCAATTTGTACCAATTTTGACAATGCCATTCAACCACTTGTTTTATTAGGCATGAGAAATTCATATTGTTTTTTTTTTTTTTCGTATTTTATGGACATATCACAAGGGCTCACAAGGGAATCTGCTGCTATGTTGAATTAAATGCTGACACGAACAGATACTGGTTCTAATATTGTCTGGTTGAGTCAAAAGGAAGTCATGGGATCCCAAACTTGTTAAATGGCCTTTTCTTGTGTAAGGTAAGAGGGACCATTTTGCAGGACCAGAAGCAAAATAGTGATTGATGATCTTAAGCAAAATAGTGATGTCAATGTGTTACTTGTTGATTGATCTTCAGCTGATTATACAAAAATTGGTAGTAATTAATTCATGTGCCTCTATGATAGGGTAACCATATTACTTTTCCCCCTCTTAAATTAATAATAGTTATAGACGAATCCTCTAAGGTTTTTGAGATTATAGTGACCTCCCCTATCAATTTTTTCCCAGTTAATTTTTACTTTTCGGCCCTAGACGGACTCCGCCTTTATAATATTCATGCAAGTAAATGATCTGAATGAGCACTTAAGCTTTTGCTGTCGTGTACAATCTTACCAGAAATTTTTAGATGGATCGGATTTACGGTTCTACTTATAGACTTTGTGGTTAAAATAGTGCCACGGAAGCATAGCAGTGATATATGTAAAGGAAGTAATATAAAGGGACCTATCCTATTTTTTGCAATTTGCCCGCTTTCCATTTTTCACAAGTTGAATACGGTGTAACTTTTCGTATTGTGGTATAACTATCCAACATTATTGTATAGCCATGTAAAACCGTAGTATAATTATTTTTCATACGAAACGATGTCGCCTTTGAAGCATACTTTTTTGTTTACTAGTTCAATTTCGTCTATCAATTGTTGTTCTTTAAATTTGCCCTGCGAATTTGTAGAAAATAGTACTTTTGAGGCCCCTTGGTTGATGTAAAAATGATGTAAAAATGTTCATATAATTTTATTTTAGATAATAAGATTCACAGGTGGACCATGTACTGTAAAATTTTTTCACAATCTTAGGCACATTACAATTTTTGTGACAAGAATAATCAATCACTATCGAGTAATACTTATTCGGTTTTTGTGGTCCGTTGAGTCATACGTCGTTGCATCCATGATGTTGTTAAACGGTCAATTATATCTTTTTCCATTTCATTTCTCAATTATTCCTGTTTTTGCCTACATCATCTTCCCAAAATCCACCGCCAAGGCCGCCCTCACCACCGTTTGTCGCGGCCACCCCAACCCCACTTTTGCTGAAAGCCTTGCCTAGTAATCATTTCCGCCTCCCCTATCCATATCTCGCTTCTGTTGGTCCATTCGGGCAGCCCACCTAAACTACTAGAATAGCAGCGGCAAAAATTAAATCAACCCAAAAGGGATGGTTTAATTAAGGCTGTGGGAATAATTGGAGAAAAACGGAAATTATTAAAAATCTCAAAACATTGAAATCTATATGCCACCAAGAAGCCATCATCTAGCCAGGGATCTCCACATATTTAACCACTTTTTACCAAAATCAACATAAAAAGTTCGAATTTTTACAACAATTTGCAACCAACATAAGAAAAACAAAAAAGTGCAGCTTCATAAATCTTAGATTAATCAATACTACAGAGGTCTAAAGAACTGATGGAACAGGTGGGGATGTAAATGTTGATAGTGGCCAAGAGAGGTTGGCCGATGAAAAGGTTTTTAGGTGGAAGTCAGCAAATATTTATCAGAATATTCTAGTGGATAGAGAAAAATGATTACTTCATAGAAAATGAATGAAATGATAGTTTTACCGATTTAGAGATTGCATGTGTTCATCACCTGTTTAACTTAACACATAATTTAACGGTTTGGATAAAATATAACGGAATAGGTAATAGTCAGCTTTTTCAATAATTAAACGATCATTTCTGTAACGAAAATAGTTTAGAGTGACTAAAATGACATGCGTAAAAATTTTAATGACATTTTAATCAGTATAATTATATTGGTAATTTTGGGATAAGAAAAACATATTTTGCTCGTAGTACATAGGGAAAATTCATGAAACATAAAATTGTCAAAATTTCAGAATTTTCAAGGCATTCGTATATTATTAGTATGACGAACGTGTTGGGGAATCAATGTTTTCCTCCCAAGGAGGCTTGCCTGTGTTTGCGTATTTAGAACCTCGGAATGAAAATTAATGAGTCGTTTTGTTTGTGTCACTATAAATATCATTAACCCTATTATAAGTATGCGTTTTAACGTTGTCTACTATAAGTATGCATTTTGACGTTGCTCCAAACATATTTAGTTTAGTAATTAAATAGTAATCATTTCCCCATGTGGGTTAATAAATTTGATAGAGTAATATTTTAGAAGAGAATAATAGAAATATAAATTAATCACTTTTGTTCTGATTCGAATGACAGCAATAGTTATTTTTTTAAACATCTACAACAAGTATCATTATTACTGACACTCATTTCCCTTTCTTTCCTTAAACCAAACATCCTCTAAGTTTTATGTTTAGCACATAGAAAAAAAGATTCATCATGTATCGGTTCAATTAATTCCTCTCTAATCCATCATATATCTGATCGTATGAAGTATTACATTATCTTATACAAAGAATTTCACCGTCTTTTCCTACCCTTCTAGAAAATTTTGAATAGGGCACATGAGTTCCCTAGCCATTCTCTATTCTACAAAGTGGCTTTTACGGAGAAGGGTCTCACAAATTCTTTGAATTACGATTTTTTATTACTTAGTGTAACGTGGATAGCAAATTATGTGTATCATATAGTAACTGATTCATTTATTTATGATAAAAATTTAACTTACATTAACTAATTTTCATTTCATAATAATCGAATAGAACTCATGACTCAAAAATTTGTGAGTAGAATCGAGTTTTCACTTCAACTGAACTTTCAACTCTGTGGTATTGCGGTGGTCCCGCAAAGGATTTGTCATTCTATCCGCAAATCTTGTGGCGGAGAATAAAAATGAATAAAGTTTGTCCCCATTATAGAGGAAGGGAGTTTGTGGCAAGCATTTGATGTTACGGGTACATTTTGTTTACGTCCTTTGAAGTTGTTGCCAAA
Organism: Mitragyna speciosa; assembly: GCA_024721245.1. Classification (NCBI taxonomy): domain Eukaryota; kingdom Viridiplantae; phylum Streptophyta; class Magnoliopsida; order Gentianales; family Rubiaceae; genus Mitragyna; species Mitragyna speciosa. Next base: position 26,300,910 of record CM045555.1, read on the forward strand.
CTTTGTAACGAGTGAAGTGGAAAAGGGGCAGTTTCATTTAATTTGTCGTGGTTCAATCTCATCAAGATTTTTCTTGAAGAGATGATACAGATGGAATTTTTGGAGGCGTTTTCGCTTTTCATCTCTCATTTCCTTTGACAAAAGTAAATAGTAAAGAAGATAGGGCCAAAATGATTTAAGGGGGTGTTTGGTTTAGGGGAATCAAGGAGGGGAATGGGTATCACAAGTAATGATACCCATTGTTGATATTTGTTAAACAACTATCACTATCATTCAATGGGAATGATAGTGATTAATTGGGGTGTTAATGATTCCCTCCAAAATACTAGTCTATCAAACCCATTAACCTTTATTATTAAGGGCAAAAACACACCCATTAAAATATATATATCTTTTGAGTTACCCACACACACTCTCTCTCTCTCTCTCTCTCTCTCTCTCTCTCTCTCTCTCTCTCTTCTTTTGATTTTGAATATTTTTTATTAGTACTTTATAAATTTTTTTATAAAAATTCTTTTTAATAATTTTTTTTACATTCAATAATTTTATAAAAAATTGTATTGAAAATCAAAGATATATAATACTCTCTATTAATATAATAAAAATGACTTTTTTTTTAAGATTATCATTTCATAAAACTCAAATTAGAGCATGACTATATTTAAAATTGAAGAAATCTTTTTAAATTTTTTTCAAATATACAAAATAAGAACTAAAAAATATGTATATCATAAATAAAAATTTTAAAATTTTAAAATTTACTTGAAAGTCATTTCAGTATACCAAACAAATATTCTTATAATGATACCCCTTCAATATACCAAACAAATATTCTTATAATGATATCCATTCCATTATTAAACCAAACATGTTGGGGGGAATCATCAAAACCCATACTCATAGTAGGGTTAATGATACCTATAGTGATAGTGATTGAGGAATTTGAACCAAACGCCTCCTAAATTTTCCTTTTTTGAATTCTGGTCATTCTACTTTTCCTCGACTATAATCTGTCATTTTCGTTCATCTTGTAATTGACTACAAGAAATGTCAGTCGGTCATGAAGTTTAGGTAGGTGTCCTTCATGCTCAGTGCTCATGATAGTAGTGCCTGTGCTTTTCGAATCTTTACTATGGAAAATGTGTCCAAGTCTAAGTTCGTTAAGCAGGGGGCGTGAACAAGTTTTCCTTTACCATCGCAAAATAACTACACGTGCACTTGAATATTATGGTGGACTACAAAGGCAAGAACTACTTTTTTGGGAAAAAGGGTAATGATATTTATGCCAAATTTATGAATTCATTAGTTAAAATTTTCTAAGATTTTGTTGGTCTTTCATAAATTTTGAGCAAGATCCTTGAAGAATATTAACATTAGTTGGAAACTTAATCATTTGGAATTAGGTGCTAGCTAATCACAAGGGCCTGTCTCAAACATGAAACTAGCAAATATTTAGGTAAAGCTGGCGTTATTGAAAGAGCAAGAATTTTCCTAAAAGAGAAATTTTTGCTCAAATGCCAAGGTTACACTTAATAAATCAACTCCAAATTTTTTATTATAATGGCTCCTCCCCTCCCTCTAATTATTTCTTATCTCTCCTTATCTAATTTTCTCTCTATCAGATTTGCATTTTTTTTCTCTTTCTCCCCTTCATTCATTTATGTATTACTTTCTAATTCTACTAACTTGCTATGTTCATTAAATTTTTTATACTAATTCTTTTGTTTCAATATATTATTCTATTTTTATTTGACAAATTATTTTTAATAGTAAAATCAATTTATCTCAAACAAAAAAATAAAAAAATACAAAAAAAAAGACTTGTACCATTTATTTTATATATAATACTGAACAAAAAAAATTCTTTCTAAACTTTTCACTATTATAAAATAAAAGTAGTTTGAGAAATAATTTTTCCATAGTCCCCAATTATGAAAAAATAGCAAAGCATCATAATATTACGCAAAAAATAAATAATTTTCATTTAATTATAATTTACTTGTAAATTTAAAGGATAATTAAAAAATGTGAAGGGTTTGTGCTTGTTCAATATGTACATAAATGTGTGTGTGTATTATGAAGATCCAAGAATTTTGTCAAAGAAAGGCACATCAAAGGTTATTATATTTTTTAACAAATTTTGCATTCACTTTTCTTAGCAAGAAACTACTTTGGAACCTGACAATGCAATCCCAAAATGTAATCCCAAAAAGTCTACCACTAACACTAATTTTTTTGAATAAATAAAAAATTAAAAACAAGAAAAAACAAAAAGAGAGGAAGGTGGAAATGATAAGTTGTGTGTATTAATAGAAGTCTTAAGAAAACAATGTAGAAAGAGAAAAAATTAGGAAAAGATAAGTAGTGGGAAAATTAGGAAGATTGGAGGAGGAAGGAAAGATACAGAGATAGAGATAAGAGAGTTGATTTACAAAGTGACTGATTAATGCAATTAAAGCTCTAAACTTAATGAGAATATATAGTATTTGACTTGCCAAGGGTAACCTTGAGATTTGAGCAAAATTACTCTAGTAAAAAAATCTATACTCTATCAATATCGCTAGCATTTAGGTAATATACATACACGAGTAACTTTAGCATTCATTATTATATCTAGACAGAGCAATTTATATCTAGACAGAGCAATTTTGTCTAAAATGACAAAATTAACCCTCATGAGAAAATGCATTTATTTATCCAATCTCCCCTCCTTTTTTTCTCTTCTTACGTTGCTTCACCCGTCTTCTTCTCTCTGATTTTTTACCTGATCTTGGATTCAGCCAAACTTCGTTTGCTGCAAAATCAACCCAAACGTCAATTTTTTCCATCAAATTTTTTTTCTTTGTTCAAATAGAAATTAAGACACAACTTTTCTTTCTTCAGAATTTGCTCTTCAAAGGTCAAAAGCATTCCTGTTAAATATGACAAATTATATGTAATTTAAAATCCTGAACATCCAATTCATACTCAAAATTTTCACTAAATAAATAACATCTCCAACAAAACAGAGTATCGAATTGGAAGCCCACCTCAAAAAAGGAAAAAAAATTAACTAGAAAAAAAAAACCAGACAAGAAAAATTCAAATCAGGATAAAAGGGAAAAAAAAAAGAAGAAAAGGAGTGCAAACAAGAAAAATTAAAATCAGGTAAAAAGAAAAAAAAACAGGAAGAAGAAGAAGAAGAAGAAAAGGAGCAAGATGAATATTCATAAGAAAAGGGATACATCAATTTGCATCAGTAAATCAATTTTGTACAAAAGCAAATAAATTGATTAGGATCCACTTTTTAAGGACAAAGTGAGTGTTGAATTACTTTCCCTAGAGAGAATAAGTATGAGTTTACTCATCATATGGTAGAGAACAGCGGGGGACAAAGAAAAGAAGAGAGGGTATGACCAAAGATAGAGAATAAGTTGAGGGGACGGCGGTGGAGACGAGGGAGAGATAGGCTCGCAGGCAAAGAAGTAAGGCTAAGAGGGAGGCTGCATCTGTAGAGGCAATAAATGATGTGGATCCCACAAGAGTAACACAAAAGGGTATTGAACCGTGAAGGGTAGTATTGACATTTAGAAAAATTTGCTCTGGCAAGATATAAATTGCTCTGGCAATAACAGTGGCCTTAATAGAAGTCTTAAGAAAACAATGTAGAAAGAGAAAAAATTAGGAAAAGATAAGTAGTGGGAAAATTAGGAAGATTGGAGGAGGAAGGAAAGATACAGAGATAGAGATAAGAGAGTTGATTTACAAAGTGACTAATTAATGCAATTAAAGCTCTAAACTTAATGAGAATATATAGTATTTGACTTGCCAAGGGTAACCTTGAGATTTGAGCAAAATTACTCTAGTAAAAAAATCTATACTCTATCAATATCGCTAGCATTTAGGTAATATACATACACGAGTAACTTTAGCATTCATTATTAGCGATCATTATCTAATAGATGAATTGGATCAAAGAACAAGCGCGGAAGAAACAACTAGTAAACTTAACATGTACTTTTGAATGTTTAGATATATAAATTAATTTTTTTACAGGTGGAAGGTTGAGGAAGGAGAAAAATATTATCAATTATGTGGAAACAAGATAATAGTTATGATAAATATAGAATTAAATAGTTAAAATAATGATATAATCTAACTAAATAAGATAAGTCATTGCAAAATTGCAAATGATATGTAAAAGAAATTTTAATTATGCACTTTTTATTGCATAATCAATCCAAACGAATGATATAACTTAACTAAATAATTTTGCACAATGGCAGTAATATGTTTTACGCAATGTGCAAGTGTTACTTTTGAAATGATTCATTACCCTAAAAATATAATTACTAGACTTATAAGTGCATTTTTGATCGGTATGTTCATACAGAAAAATTATTATCATTTTAATATACATGTTAGATTCAATAAAAGAAACTACAGTGAATCAATTTTAAATAAGTAAGGGTACACTTTTAAAAAGTCATCGGAAATACTGATTGTGATACAATGATATTAAAGTCTCATTTGATACTTTATAGATAGAATAATGACATATAAAATAAGTGGTCAACTTATCAAAAATTTAGGGATTTCAAGCATAATACACCTTTTTATACAAAAACAATTTTTTTTGATACAATAACAAGTTAAAATTTTTAAAAGATTTCATAATTTATTTCATAAAAGGTATTTTAGAGAAACAATTGTCATGCCAATTGGAGATATTCTTCTTTAATTCTTTTTTTTTTTGAAGAAAATAATATGTGAAATTACAACAAAACAAATGTGAAACTATTAAAGTAAAAAATAGTAATATTTTGATTTTAAATAGTCCTTAATGACAAATGTAATAATGAAATGTAGGTTTCAATTATAGTACTTATCTTGTATTTGCTTGTTAGGATAATTTTTTAGATATGGCTTTTGAAAATAGGAAAACCAAAATTATTATCTATTTTTTCTCTTTTTTTTTCCTTTTGTTGTATTGTTTATTGTAAAATTATACACACACACACATACAAGGAAAAAAAATAAAAATAGTCCAAGGAAGCACGGCAGGAGAAGGATTTTATTTTTCTTTTTCTTTTGGTGTTTGGATTGGGGAAGTTTTTCATAATGTCACGAAAGATCCAAGAAAAGATGAATTTATTACTTTTCTCACTGACAAGAAATCAATGATGTAGATAAATTGTACGCTATCACTAGAATTGATTAAAAAATGATTACATATATGGCTAAAATTCTAATAAGCATTCTTCTAATTATTTACTAGTTGTCGAAGGACGATTTCATGAAGTAACTCTATGAATCTGTTCATCCATGAAAGCCACTTTTGAGCCAAACTTTTGACCAAATATTGCCTTGTGAAGTTGGGTTAGTCTTCAATATTTTTTAAGCATCACTTGTTTGTGGCCTCTGCTTCATTACCCATTTCAAGATCTTGCCCTATCGCTCTTCATTTCTACTGATTTAGATTGGTGGTGTCTTGTTCTTACAGATGTACACAATTAGCTGAAGTAAGCCTAACACTATTCCAAATGCATTTGGGACCTGGAAATCAGAGCCGGAATTATTTCCCTTTTTGTCATCAAGAATCGGAAATACGTCTTGTTTAGCTATGTTCTTCCTTCCGAAAATGCCAAAAAAAAAAAAAAATCGGTAGAAACTGTAATATAGATTAAAATTACTATGAAATGGTGGAGAGGAAAAAAAGGAACCTACGGATCCAATTACTTCCTCGTATTTTGGACCACTTTCTTGGTAATTGGTTGATTATTGAGCTCCTTACGTTACATCTTTTATCGTTTGTAACACAGACATTTTATGGTATCATAGACATTCCGAGCAGGAGGAATAATTCAGATTCAGGAGAAACTTTAAATCAGTCATTTTGCAAAACAACATGTAACACAGAAATTGACGATACTTACCAGGACATAATAGTCCATCACAAGCAGCGCAAAAGTACACCAAACGGATGCATTGACAAAAAGGAATAGGGAGAGGAAAAATGGCATGTAGATAACGCTGTTTGTCTTAATCACAGTTTTCTGTACAATGATTAAGAGAAAAAACATAGTTAAAGATTGAGAAAAGATATATGATCACCTTTTCTTTCCCTGATTGGGAATTAAAATGTAAAAAAATAGATAATTTAATTTTTCCAAGAATTGTGGCATAAAAATGCAATATTTTTTAAGATTGATTTAGTTAATTACATCTACGATGAAATCTTGAAAGAATGTTGCCATCTAGCTTACCACGATTGATAAAGGTGCCCCATACATAACAGTAGTAAATGTTGCACACAGAACTCCAACAAAAGTACGCCTAGCATCTCCATGAAATGCTACAATTGTTACAACCATCACTGTCCCAAGGAATACCAAATCCAATAGCACCAACCCCAAATATTTCATCTGTAAAACCAAACAGCAATAACAATAAACCATAGCTACCTGTATTATACATTCAACTCACAAAATTTGATCAGCATTTGACCAAATACTTGTCCATTGCTAATAAAAGTTTGGGTCACACTTTGGCTACTGTCCTTCGGAAAGTTCTTTATGAAACGAGTCCAACGTTGTACTCACCTTTCTAGCCTTGGTGGCATAGAAGAGATAAATAGCGAGATAGGCAATTTGCGAGGTCACACCAACGCTATTGACTGTGACTATAAGCACGCCAGCATCAGGGTCAAGAAGTCCGTAGAAGGTCCACAAACTAGTGCTCAAGAGCGTTGATATGTATGGAAGTCCATCATAGTTGTCCGAGGATTTTGTCTTCGCCACTTTCCTGAATGTCCCTCTGGACAAATCATGAATTAACGTAGTTACTATCATTAGTAATTAATGTGTCTGTAGTGAAGAATTTATATAGTCTTTTTCCATTTTGCTTTTCTATCAAAGCTCTTTAGAGGGAAGGAAAATGAAGAAGCGATGAGGGAAAGGTTCATTGTCAGAATCAAATTCTTGTTTTATTAACAAAAAAAAAAAATTATAACATCAAAATTATTACTTACATGGGAGAAGCAAAAGATAGTATAGAAACAATGTTTCCTGCAACACACAAACATTTTAGTGCTAACATTACCGAAAGAATATTACAAAATATAATCCACTAGAGAAAGCCTTGACAAATGAAGGGAATGGTACACCTAGAATGCCAATAATGAAGTCAGGTTTAACCATGGTGATCGACTCGATGATGTAGTGATCGGTCTAGGAACTTAATTTTGAGAAAGATGGAGTTTCTCTTTCGCTCCAATTAATTTTAGCGATGCACTTATAGGTTCTATAACGAATGCCAATTCTTGGAAGTTTGCCATGTAAAGATTTGGCGGTTGCATGCTGTTGTTTGGGTTGTGTATTTCTGTTTATGCGCATGAACTTTGTCCCTAGTTTTGACACAATATTTCTATATAGTGAGACAAAATTGGAGTTGTTTACAGTTGTTTTTCCTTGGGAAAATGACTGATATATTGAAAGCGAAGTATAATTTTATTCTTAAATATTCTAATTCATGTCACTTGTCTAACCTGTTCTTTGTATCGATTTTTTATTTGAGTAATTGGCTCAATATTGTTTTGGTCTGGAGAAATGATTCTGATTTACAAACTCCAATTGCTTGCACTTTTGACACTTTGGACCCCATAAACGATAAGAATTAGAATGTGAAAAAGGTTTTGGCTACTTACCGTATTCTGTTATTTAGCAATATTCCTAATTTCTATTTTGGTTTTTTCAAGATTTCAAGAAAGAAGAAAAAATTCAAAACTAAAACTACATAATCTGTTTGAACCTTCCCATCATTAGGCGACAAGGAAGTACTTTACTGGACTTGAGCATAGCTGTTAGTACTATTTAATTTTCATAATCCCAATGTGCATATATCGTGTTAAAATTGTCTTTCAAATCTAGCATGTTCATCTTGGTAGAATGATAATTGATTACTGCCTTATATAGACAAAATGTCGGGTGGCTAAAAGAGGATCTAAATTCCGACACGTCAAACTAAAAATTAAACATAAAAGTGAGTAAATTTTGGATTTTACATTTATCCAAACGATATATAAAAAGGTTTAGTTGTAGTTTACACCTGATGAACTATAACCCTAGTTGCATTTTGCCTCCACCCAAGTAAAAAATAAAAATAAAAAAGAGAATTATAGGCAGTTCACACACTCCTCCATATTTTGAACAAGATTACCTCTACTTATATTTGCTTTCTATTGGTTAATTCAAGCCTTTTACTCCAATTGAATGCAAATATGAGTGAATTTGGTCTTCTTAACAAATTTTCCATCCGTTTTATTAATAATTGAGTAATAGTTTGAATAGAATAGTATGATTGTTGCTATCGATAATAACAAAGACTTCAATTATAAGAGTATTTAAATTTGATTTATTGGCTTCTTCTCGGTCGACAACTCATGTACTTTTAGTAAAGATGGCGAATGGGCATGACTTGAGATTTAATTGGGATTGTAAAATATGGGCTTTACAACAGTCCCATATAGATCATGACATTAATATTAAGAGGTCTAAAATGGGCTAGATCCATTTTGATTACCGCGCAAATGTCTAATAGTGATATTTTTTGTTAGCAAAATAAATAAATTTTTGGGTATACTTATAATTTTAAATCATTTAAAAATTATTTGGCTATCAAATATTTACTTGCAATTTTGAATTATTTAAATAATATATTATTAAACCCATGAAAGTCCTAAATAAATCTCATTTATATCGAAATTAGGATAGTTATTGTTGGGTATACTCCAAATTAGACCTATTCCTATTTTTTTTATGCTAATCCTACTTTATTTAAATTTGGACACGAGTACCCATTGGTTTCAAATTTATTGCCACCTTTAGTGGTTTATGAATAGGATACGCTCGTGGTTGCATAGGATGTCAAAGATCATAAGGACGAACATGTAAATAGCTTTAGAATTAATCTTTCATTACGTGTACAACAATAGTGTTTCAAATATCACCTGAAGTGATGTGTTACGTATTCAATACTCAGTCATCTAAAATATTTTATGGACTGTAAGTGTATAAAAAATTAATACTTAATTATAAGGAATTCAAAGCATGAAAAAGGAAGATAGGATTTTCAATCGTACATCTACCCGACACAGGTTAAAAAAAGGTAAATTTGGAAATTAAATGCCTTAAAGCTCTCCCGTCAATGGTTTCCGTACGCAAGTGACGATTTATATCGAAAGTCATCTTATGACAAAATCAATCTGAAGATTATAGTTGGTAACTTGGGTAATTTCAGAATAAATTGCTATAAGTTTGGCCATTTCAAAGTACCATAAGATGGATGGTTAGACTGAAACTCCTAGAGTCCTTGAATTATTTCTTTCTATTTGTTTCTTTATTTTATTTTCCCTCTTTTTAGGGTTCTTCACTTGTCTTATTGTCTTTTACTTGAATATTCTATTCTTTGTCTTTGACTTGAATCAGAATATTCTGTTCTTTGCATGACTTTATGAGTTATTTTGGTTTTGCATGCGAAAATATTGGCTTGGTCTGTAGATGGGCACTATATTTTTTTAGAATACCCTAATTTTACGATTCAAGGATTTTTCAAAAAAATTAAATACCAAAAGTAACCTAAGGGAAGAAGAGAAATTCAAGTTTAAAAAGGTAATAAAAAACCAAAAAACTTATGAAAAAAAAAAAAAGAGTTGGCAGTTTTGTCGGCTGAATCTGCAATCTGTGCTGACCATTGTTCAGTTTGATGATATCCAATCACGATTGTAAATTAATGTAAATGCATTAAAATTTTATTAATGCAATTGAGAATTCTCATATCAAATTAATGTACAGAGTCAGTAGGATGAACTTTTGCATTAAATAGTTTTTGTATTTAGTGAATCGCTTACTTAGATCATTAAACTAATCATAACAATATATAATTCAAAAGGTCATTCGGTGTAATATCACTTTTGTATTCTCTCTAAATTGCACTTATTAGGAATGTAACATTGTTTCTCAACTACTAAGTATTATCCAACTAATTTCTTTTTATATTTTTGTAATTTGAATTTCAATAAAACCATGTTATAAGGATATGCCAAATAATTCTTATAAACACATTAATTTTAAAGATGCACACACATGTAGAGCGTGCAAGAATTACTCATATCTATAGAAGATAAACTATTAATACATGATTACTGCCTATATTTTTTAATCAATTTTTCTATAAATTCGACCATACATAAGGTGTGCCTTTTTTACTAGTATAATTTCTCGACCATATAAATTATTGCATAAAATACATATACAATATCATACGTTATTTTATAATATTATAATATATTGTCATGAAAAAGAAAAGTAGCCCAAGGAAGTAGGACAGGAGAAGGATTTTCTTTCTTTTCTTTTGGGTTTTTTGGGCGAACGGGGAGGCAGGAGGGGGAGGCATTCGCAAGCCTAACCCATCCCCTTGTCATTCCTATGATTTTTTTTTTCAACAACTTTTAACTCTTGAAATAACTAATTTTAGAAAAACTAAAATTCAAAATTCAAAACCAAGTGTAAAGTTTAGATTAAAAAAATCAGAAAGCTAAAAAAAAAAAGAAGTTAAAAATATCACAAAATAGATTTTAAAAAATTAAAACCATCTTTGAAATAGTAGAGAAGTACATGCCTACTCATTCCGTGGCCAAATTGTATTGCATGGAAAAGAGTACTACCACATCAACAATTTTATAGGTTAAATAGGACAAATTCGATAACTACAATTACAAGGACTCAACTAACTCAATATTATATTTTGGTGCTCACTAACACATTTTCATAATTTGGAAGGTCAAATTAGGTCAACTGGGGCACTGTTTTACGTTTCAAGAAACTAACTGGAGAAGTTTTCCATAATGTTACGAAAGATTCAAGAAAGAATGAATTTATTACTTTTCTCACGGGCAGAAAACACTGATGTAGATCAAATGTACACTATCACCAGAATTGATTAAAAATCGATAATTACATATATAACCTTTTTTTTTTGGAGCAAAAAGAAATGATTTTTATTTATGATTCTGAAATTATACAGCTCGGACATGAGGTTGAGAACCTCCATTTACATATCAAGACCACTTCCGGCCACACTACACACACACACTCACATATATGTATGTATATATGTGTGTGTTTCTGTGTGTGTATAGACATATATTGCTAAAACAGTAAAAAGCATTCTTCTCGCTAATGATTTAGTAGTTGTCGAAGGACGAATTCATGAAGCAACTCTGTGAGTCTGTTCATCAATGAAAGCCACTTCTGAGCAGAACTTTTATTGTCCTGTGATATCGCAGAGTCTTCAATTCATTTTTTAAGCATCACTTGTTTGTGGCCTCAGGTTCATTACCAGCTTCAAGATCTTTCCCTTTGTTGCTCTCCTTTGCGACGTCTGCGGTGTTTTCTTGGCCTGTCATTTCTACTGCTATTGATGGTGGTATCTTGTTCTTGTAGATGAAGTACACAATCAGCTGAAGGGCGCCTAACACTATCCCAACTGCATTTGGGACCTGAAAATCAAGCCGAATTGTTTCCCTTTTTGTCATCAAGAGTTTGATATAGATCTCGTTTGCTACTTTCTTGCTTATGAAATTGCAAAAGCGTCTTAGCACAAACTATAATATAGATTAAAATTAATATGAAATGGTGGAGAAGAAAAAACGTGTCAACGGATCCGATTACTTCCCTCTATTTTGAAGACCACTTAATTAGCAAGATTTCTTAGTAACTGCATGTTGATTTTTTAACGAGATATGTTTCATCTTTTATAATTTGTAAGTACAGATATTTTTAGAGACATCATAGAGATTCTGTGCAGGGAGAAAATTAAAGATTATGGAGAAACTTTAAATCAATAATTTTGCAAATCAAAATGTGATACAGAAACTGCTGAAACTTACCAGGACATAATAGTCGATCACAAGCAGCGCATAAATAAGCCAAACGGATGCATTGACAAAAAATGATAGGGAGAGGAAAAATGGCATGTAGACGACGCTCTCTGTCTCAATCACAGTTTTCTGTATAATCAATAAAAGAAAAAACATAGTTAAATATTAAAACAAGAAACATGAACAATTTTTTGTTTCTGTGATGGAAATGTTAAAAAAGAAACATTATTTATTTTTTCCAAGTTCGGGATTAAAATGTAAAAAATTGTGAATCTTAATCACTGCTGATATTTTATTCAAATTAAGTGAGGATTATGGTATATTTTTAAGTTCGATTGATTGATTAATTAACTTAATTTGCATGTGCGACAAAATCTTGAAAGAATGTTGTCATCTAGCTCACCACGATTGCTAGAGGTGCTCCATACATAAAAATATTGAATGTTGCACACAGAACCCCGATAAAAATACGCCTACTGTCTCCATGCAATGCTACAAGTGTCACAACCATCACTGTCCCGAGGAATATCAAATCTAATGCCATCAACCCTAAATATTTCATCTGTAAAATTAAAGAGCATTAGCAATAAACCACAGGCACGTGTATTATGCATTCAGCTGACAAAATTTGATCAGCATTTGACCAAATATTTGTCCTTTGATAATAAAAGTTTGTGTTTGTTTTGGCATACTGTCCTGTTTGGAAACTTTTTTAATTATGAAACGAGTTGTATGATGTATTCACCCTTTTTTTTTTTTTTGGTAAGCACTATGATGTATTCACCTTTCTAGCCTTGGTGGCGTAGAAGATATATATTGCAAGGTAGGCAATCTGTGAGGTCAGACCAACGCTATTGACCGTGACTAAAAGCACACCATCTTTTGGGTCGAGAAGTCCGTAGAAGGTCCAACAACTAGTGTTCAAGAGCGTAAATACGTACGGGAGTCCATCATAGTTGTCCGAGGATTTTGTCTTCACCACTTTCCTGAATGTCCCTCTGGACAAATTATGAATTAATATAGTTACTATCATTAGTAATTGTGACCTTTTTTGTACTTTTCTGTTAAAGCCCTTTAGAGGTAAGGGAAATGACGAAGCGACAAGGAATAATATTAACAAAAATATTATAACATCAAAGTAAATACGTACATGGGAGAAGCAAAAGCTAGTATAGAAACAATGTTTCCTGCAACACACAAACATTTTAGTACTAACATTGCTGGAAGAATATTACAAAATATTATCCACTGGACAAATTAAAGCTTGACAAACGAAGGGAAAGGTATACCTAGGATGCCAACAATGAAGTAGGGCTTAACCATTGTGATCAATTCGATGAAGTATTGACGTGTTAAGTCTACAGAAACTCAACTACGAGTGCGATGGAGTCTCTGTTATGCTCGGCAATGCATTTATAGGTTTCATCACGAATGCCAATCCTTTGAATTCTGTCATGTAAAAAATTTTTGCCGTTGCAACTTGCATGCCGTAGTTTGTGGCGTGTGTTTCTTTGTGATGTGCATGCCTAAACCATGTTTCTAAATTGACTGCCTGCGTGTGCATGGTAAGACAAAATGGTAGGTTGCAGTTGTTCTTCCTGAGAAAATGATTCATTCATTGGAAGGCAAAGGTTGACTTTACTCTTAGATATTTTGATCCACGTCATTTCTCTAACCTATTCCTCGTACCAAATTTTTCTATGAGTAATTAGTTCAACCTTGTTTTCGTCTGTGAGAAATGAAGCCAATTTACGAACTCCAATTACTTGCATTTGTGGCACTGTGAACCGCGTAAAGGATAACATTCAGAATTTGAAAAGGGTTTCAGGTTGTGTACCGTCTGTTGTTTGGCAATAGTACTAATTTCTACTCCTAGTTTTTTCAAGATTTCAACGAGGATGAGAGATTCGTACTTGCTTGTGGCTTTGTTAATTGACGGAAATCAAGATAAGTGTCAGCTCAACTATAATTACTAGCAATTGCTACGTTTGTGAAGGAATTATAAGTTTATCTGTCACCTTTTTTTTTTTTTTTTTATCCTTTGTTCTACAAAAGGGTTCTTCACAGATGCGAAGGCTTAAAGTGCAAAGAATTTTTTTATTCAGCAGCAGTTTGCGGAACACAAAAGTCCACAAAAGTCAGGTGCATTTAGGGCTGTCAATTGTGCTTATGATTTAGACTTATAACAAGTTCAGACTCACTTCATATAATTAATCGGACTCGGACTTATAAATGTGAAGTTCATACTCGATTTACTAAATATTCAGGTTGTGAGCCTAAACTCACCAGCCTATGAGCCTAAAACTATTGAAATATTCGTAACATCTAATATCTCACACAAATGATGAATAGTGACAAACTAATTAGCAAAACTAATATTACGGTGTATAAGTAGGATTCTCCAGCATAAAATTATTTTTGAAAAGTGAAGCAAAATTTTTGAAGTGATTAAGTAAAAAAAAAAAAAACAATCTCAAAGTGTATATTAACGGGTATCCAAATAAAAAATTCACAAAATACATATGCAAGATACTATTACTAAGTATAAATACCTTATTTATTTATTGATGTACATATTTAACTAAAAATCAAACGAAAATTTTATGACGCAAAAAAGTATTATCTTCTGGAGTATTTCATAAAATAGGTTAAGTGCATTACATTTACGGTACAAAAGCTTCACTCACACTAATTCATTAGGCTTATAAACACTAAAAGAATACTACGATATATAATATAGTGTACGTGGGTGTATACACACACACACACAGCACACACATATATGAGCCAGGCCTATAACGGGACCTGAGTCTTGTGAGGCCCAAGCTAGTTCAGAAATATTTCAACCTGAGCTCGACGCAGCTCAATGCAAGGTTAAGCTCATCGAGCCTTTTGTTTTGTTGAGCTCGAGTCGGCTCGCCCTATTGACAGTCCTAGTGTCGAAGAACAAACAGAGTGCAAACAGAAAAAATATTTCTCCGCAATGGATGTAGGACCTCGCAAGTTGAATCCCGTCTAGTTTGGATCAGTTGAAGTTAGTGTAACTATCCAGTGTTTTTGTATAATTATCTAGAATTTTGATATAACTATCCAACATTGTGGTATAACCATTTTCATATCAAAATGAAATTGTTTTTATACTGATTTTTTTCTTTGTTGCTGGTTGCATCTTATCGGTCTAATTTTTGCACTTTTAATCTGAACCATTAATTGATCTCGATTGGAACTTGTAAAGCCCTTCTTCCTCTGGAATAGTGTATTTTTGCACATTTGTGCTTAAAAAAAAAAGAAAAAAGAAAGAGTTTAAAGGATACTGGCAGCTGACAATAGCAGCCTTTTGTCCCCCAAACTTTCAAGGTTTTCAGTGGTAGGGAGAAAAAAAAAAAAAAAAAGTCAGCTTTGCAGACAATTGTACACTATTAAAGAAATTGTCTTAGTTACACGAATGATGATATCAAATTGAACCAAATTATGGTTGAAATAAGTTTGATATGAAAATTGATCCAAATTATGGTTGAAATAAGTTGTACACTATTAATGCCAAAATCAAACCTGTAGTCAAAATAAATATGCCATGGTGAAGAAATTCTAATAAATTGTTCTAGAGGAGTAAGCAAGAATTTCCAACAAATTGTGCAAGAAGACTAATTTGTCTTTTAGCACAATTTATTAGAATTTCTTCTCCATGGCATATTGATTTTGACTATTAAATTGCAAATGGTCTCATTCTGACATTAGTAGTGTAAAACTGAGTCCAAACAGTTCTTACTTTAGATCAATTTTCATATCGTTGTTAGCAGGAGTAAGACAATTTCCTTAATACTGTAGAATTGACAGTAAAAGTTGCCTTTTTTCTTTTTTTATACTATCAAAAATCCGTGAAAGTTTGGGGAGATAAAGGCTACTGGCTGCTGACACCCTTTTACCTTCTTTGTTTTTTCACCTTTCTTTTTTTTTCGGGCACAAAGGTGTGAAAATACACGTGGAGACACAAATTCTTTAGTATCGTACTTGCAAAGTGCGACCAAGTGCAGGTGCGAGAGCACAAAATATTTTGTGTTCGCCTGACGTTTGATGAGCTTTGTGTTTCGCAAACTGAATAAAAAAAATATCATTCGTAGTTTGAGATGTGAAGGATTTTGCACCTCCAAAGTGCGAAGACTAATTTTGCAAAAATAAAAATAAAATAATAATAATAATTAATCACTATATTACCCTGGAAAAGAAAACTAAAACTACGTATTCTTTTTTAACCTTACCAGCAATTGGCAAAATGGAAGTGCTTTGCTCCATGTAAGGAAAGCTGTTACTACTATTTAGTTTTCATAATCCGAATGTACAGTGTGTCAAAATGTGTCTTTCAAATTTAGCATGTTCACCTTGGTAGAATGATAATTGATTACAGGCTTATCAAGACAAAATGTTGGGTTGCTAAGAGAGGATCTAAACTCTCCAATGTCAAAGTAAAAGTTAGTAAATTTTGGATTTCACATTTTTTCAAACACAAATAAAAAGGATTACTAGTAGTTTACCCCTAATGAACTATGACTCTAGTTGCATTTTGCCTTCCACTCAAGGAAATAAAAACAAAAAACAAAAAAGAGAATTATAGGATGTTTACCCCCTCCTTCATGTTTTGGATGAAATTACCTCTGATATTTTAATTGCTCATTTTTATTTTTTCCTCTACTTTTTTTTCTTTTGTTTATTTTCTTTCTCTTCTTTTATCCATGATATCTTGCCAATACAAAGAAATTATATTATTAATAATAAATGAATAATCAAAAGCTTCAATTTTTATGCATGTGTATAAAATATTTAAATTATAGATTAAACATGTTTTATAATATAGGTAATGTGTACTTCATTTGAGTATACATTGTTAATTAATTATTAATACAAAAACAAGTAAATAAACAAATTCCAATAAAACAAAAGAATTATTTAAAGAAAATTTAAAATTTTGTTTATAAATAAAATTAGTTAATGAATGTAAAAAAGTTAGAAAGGATATGCATAGGGTACAAGCCAACTTATGTGTAGATATACATAAGTTAGAAAGAATGCATTTGCCACGAATTAGAGTTCAGTGTACGTAATATTAATAGCTGATAAATGGAATTAATTCATTGATGAGAGCTGTGGAGATAACTGCCATTCATTAGGGTACGTTTCATTCATGGGATAATATGAGATTAGATAACTAATCCCATTTTTAGTTGATTTTTTCACGTATCATTACTCATTTGACTTAACTAAAATAATTCGATAAGCAAAAGGGTTAAGATAATCACATGGGATTGGTATTAGTTATCCTCAAATAATTGTACGTGGATAACAAAATTTTAAACTAAATAACCCTAATAATAAAATTGAAGCCTGCGCCATTTTCTCAAATCCTCTCTAGACCTCCCTTCAAAAGGTACGATTTCATACTTTTTCATTCAATAATTATTTTCTAACCAATTTCGATGTGGTTAAATCACTTTTTTTTAATTATTTTGTTCACTTCACAAAACTTTAAACACAAAGTTTTCAAGGATTAAAAAAAATCATCACCGATTCTCACATTTCCAATGATTCTTCTTTTTGGGTTTTTTTTGTGGGTTTTTATTTTAGTTTGCAAACTGCAGGAATTTTAACTATTTTGCATCATCAATTGAAATCGTTTTTTTAATTGCCTAGAATCTGCACACGTAGTAATCACCCCGTAGCAATGGAGGTTTGAAGCATTGGC
Organism: Mitragyna speciosa; assembly: GCA_024721245.1. NCBI lineage: Eukaryota > Viridiplantae > Streptophyta > Magnoliopsida > Gentianales > Rubiaceae > Mitragyna > Mitragyna speciosa. Next base: position 26,318,564 of record CM045555.1, read on the forward strand.
GGAGTCAAGAAATTTATCTTGGAGAGCGAGTCGAGTTATGGATCAAGTGAAATATATTAAAAAAATAATGTGAACATAGACATCACCAAAGAAAATTTCAAATAGAAGGAAATTATTTATACAATTAGCATATACAAAAAATACTATCCTATTTACAAATCTATTTGACCATACAAAGACACATGAAATTGGATACGATGACTTTTGATATCGTAGTCATTTATGATTGAATCTATATCGAAAGTAATAGCAATATCTTCCTCAATCTATATTACCGTTAGTAAGAAAGTCTTCTTCCATTTTAGAATGCTCATATTATTTTGTATTCTTCTAATTAAAAGCTAACAAGTAATTAGGAAATGTTACGTCCAAATCTAAATAGCTTATAAAGATAATGGCTTGAGAGGAGGGGTATTAACTTTTGGAAGAGCAAAATAGAATAATACAAAAAATTTTACTTACAATTTTTTTCCCCCTGGCCCCACTTTCCTTCCGCCCCTAGTTTGAAGCCATGGCTTACTGGCCATTAGCTGCCATTAAAAGGATCCGGTGGCGCCATGAATGCCGGAGTTTAGGGAAACCATGAAAAACGAGAATTAATGGGCCCTCGCCAGGCTCTGCTATGCTCATGTTTATGCTATTCTCACCGACATTCTTGTGCTCCATCTTATCCTTCTGCCTCTCTAATTTGCTTTTACCTTTCTTTCTTGAGGTTTCTATCTATGACTTCTACACTGATTCTGAAATACCCATGACCTCAATGTTGTGGATTCAATTGCAAATTGGGAAAAGAAAATATATATTGGGTTTGCAAATTGGGAAAAGAAAATATATATTGGGGTTAGGTAGAGTTTTTAAGAAGTGAGAGACTTTACTGTTATAAAAAGAAAATAAATATACTACTAAATGGAATAGCCTTTTTCTATTTTTTTTTATAAGCTTATTAAATGATGTTTCTTTTATTTTCCAAAACCAAGGGCAAAAGCAAAAGTATGTGGAGAGGTCCCAAATTCAGAGTCTGCAGATCACTCCTTCAATCTTTACAATAAATTCGGTTAGTTTAATTCTTAGTTTTCTACATTAGTATGCCTAGATGTAGAATTTAGACTAGGATGAATTGTGGATAATTTCATTAAAGAGGATATTTGATTTTCCATTTGATCTGGTCTTGATTGTTGGGGAAAAAAGGGGGAAAAGAAGATAATATAACAATGGAAGTTCGTTGCCACGGCAAACCGAATTGCTCAGCACCAAAGATCAATTGGCACAAGGAATAGAGTTGTCATTAGGAATTGATTAGATGGCTTCAATAATTAAAATAATGAATTCTAGTCAGTTCTACAGCCAAACATGGTATACGAGAATGGAAGCATTCTTTGATGGTTAAGAATTGATACTGCACATGGGTATACCGAAAGCAGAAGGGTACACAAACAATCTGGTTGTGTTTTGGTCCAACTGTGGGCCTGCTGGTGTCTTGGATTGAAGGTGAATTGTATTGTTTTGGCTGAGAAAATTTGATGTTCTGGAGTTTAAAAAAGTAAAGAAAACATTGAAGAAAAGTCCTTGCCCAGTAGTTCATTGGTTAAAATAAAATATTGGTCGAGCCATACTGTTGTTTGCTTGAAAAAAAACAAACAAACAAATAGTATAATATGATTAATGGCAAGTATGGCTTGAAGTGCATCTCACCAGAATCTTATGTTTTGGATGAAATTTGACAGTTGGTGGTTGTTGGGTCATGAGTTAGATTGGCAGTGAACTGTTTAAGGGTTGAGTATTAAATAATTTTGAAGGAATATTTTGTTTATGTTAATTTATATTGTAGGTTTGTTAATTAGTTAAATATATATATGTAGTTCTAATAATAATTTGGAGATTTTGGAATATTGAATTGATATCTTACTTTTAGGTTTGAAAGTTTTAGGGATTATTCGCAAAGTAGACTTGAGAGCTTTTAGTGTTTTATCGATATACTTACTAAAGGGAGAATTGTAATTTCTTTCGATTGTAATTAGGTGATAAGTATTTTCGAATTGAGATTACTGATTTATAGAAGTTGGAATCGAACTTTGAGGTAAATGGTTCTTAACCTTTATCATGTTTTAAAAAAGATAATTCTTCGTGTGTGTGTGTGTGTGTGTATATATATATATATATATATTCCTTTCGTAATATTTTTGTAATATAAACTTAGAATGGGCATGTATTATGTGCGAAAATTCCTTAATATGTCAGTGGTACTTTGATTATTTATATGTATATGCATGTGTATGTGTGTGATAGTGTGAATGGATAACATGTATGCTTTTGGCTCTAATAATTCTTTGTACACCAGAGAGAACTAGTTTTCAATATACCTCCCTGACGATGAGTAGTTGGGACATGTATGTACGTTTTCTAGACCTCCTAACTGGAAAAAAAGCTATACTAGATATCTAGTACCACTGGTTCCTGCATTGATGAATTTGAGCCTACCTATTTATGATTATGTATATTTGGATTATGTTTCATTTGATACACCACAATTTTAATATATATTATGTATTATTATTTTTGTGATTATGGATAGTATGTGACTAAATGAATGCATATACTATGTATACATATACATACGTAACTGCCCAGACTGGTGAGAAAGAAGTGAAATTACTTATTGAGCACAATGTTTGCTCATCCCATTTATTCTATTTGTTTTGCAGGTACCGTTAGTTCGGGATAGACTAGCAAGTATTTTAGCTTTCGAATAAGGAACATATTTGAGAATTAATTAGTTGGTAGGTTTATGGCTTTGAGACAATGACAGTAGTTTATTTCATGTTTAGTGTTACGACTTATGTTAAGAAAATTTGATGACTTTCATGGATGTTAAATTTCATTATTTGAGGATTTTTGTGATGATTAGAGTATTTTAATATTTACAATGTTTATAATTTAGAATTGCTTTGTGATTATTTTTTTTAAGCCTTGCGTATTGGGTTAGCCTAATACGCAGCATGTTACACTCGAACGTAGGGTGTGACAGATTCTCCGCAGGAAGTAACATACAGGTTCCATTAAAATCAAAATATGACCCAACAAGAAAAACTATTTTTTCATTCTTAGTCTATTACAGTAATGTATTTGTTTATTGCATTTATGTTATTGATATAATAATTTATAATACTATTTGAATATTATTTTTGAATTACTAAATTAAAATAGTAATTTATTAGAATCTCATATTTATATTTTAGAATATATAATTTTTGTAATAAAATTTGATTATATGTTAGATTACCAAATAAAATAATTATACAATATAGGGATACTTTAGTTAATAAAATAATAATCCAATCATTAACCAAATGTTGGTTGAGACTATTTCCTAAGTAACCCATCAAATCCCGTACCGACCAAACATTGGATAGGTAGAATTGTGAATATGAGGATGATCCATCCCAAGATTTATAATTCTAGGATAAGTTTGCCCATCTTATCTTGTTTGTAAACCACATGAACACTAAATGAAATAAGGCTGAATTTGTGAATTCATTGAAAATAGCAGGTATTTTGATTAGGAAATTCACACATTTTTGCGTTTTATGTTTAGGCTTTTTATTCCAATAGAATGCCAAAAAAAAAAGTGTTAATTTTGTCTTCTTAATGAATTTTAGTCTGATTTATTAATAATTGAGTAACGGCTTGGAATTTAACAATACAATTGTTACTATTGATGAAAACAAAGACTTAAATTATTAGAGTAGGCAAATTTAATTTATTGGCATCTTCCTTTCAACAACTCATATACTTTCCGATTAAGCTATGTTGAGTATTGTTTTCGCATATTTTGGCCCAAAATGATCGGCAATTTACCATTTTTGCCAAAACATAAAACTATAACATTAGACCACATTAAACCACTAATTCCCTAGTCCACTGGGCCTCTGTGTAAACTAGAGATGAGATATGTAAAATTCAATTTTATGTTTATACACAATATTTATGGTGCACGACCGAATGTGATTAAAAGACAAAATCAAATTATAGTGCTGTTGGCTTTTTTTTAAAAATTATTTATAATATATTGGAAAACTTAAATTTTGATACTATTAGTTAATTAGCAATTTGTAGTCTAATTACGATATAATATCATGTGGATTTTTTTTCCTTAAAATATTTAAGCTTTTCAAAATAAAATGTCAAATACATTTTACTTGTATACGATATTATATACGGTGTGGTGACGAGACTTAAAAAATTTCCTTAGTTTGCATCTATCGGATCCAATTTTTAGCTTCGGTACAACGCTATATTTATTCATGGTCTATGCTTCCACACAAAAGTACAACATTAAAGATCGCTAAAAACGCTAAGAAAAAGATCGCTAAAAACGCTGGCTCTGGACTTTGATCGTAATTGAAATAACTTCACTTTCCTGGAAAAATTTAAAAAAAAAAAAAGAAAAGGTCATTTCTATCACTCAATCCCTCTGCACTGCTTAAACCCTACTACTACTACTACTCTCTCTCTCTCTCTCTCTCTCTCTCTCTCTCTCTCTCTGTGGGCAGGCAAAAGAAAAAAGATGTTCAAGAAGTAAGTCTTGTAATTTTTTTTTTTGGTAAATACTGCCACATTTTTATTAATTTTTAAAATATCCAGTTTCCGATTTTTGCTTGGCAGCCTGTTTGGTGGATCTTGATGTTTTATTTGTTTATATATGTGTATAAATTTGTGGGTCAGTTGGATTTTTGTTTGTTTCTTTGGTTTTTATAGGTTACTTTTTGGTTAGGGTGGAATTGCAATCAGGGTTCTGATTCTTGGGGTCTCCTTTTCTTTGAAAAGATGGTGATATCGGATTTTGGGGATTTTACTTGTGAATTTGAATTCTGGGTTGTAATGAATTTGGAGGTTTGAGAGCATATAATTGTTTCAGGACAAAACCCAAATAAGGGGTTGTTCTTGGATAGGAAAAAGAATAATTGGAATATCAGATAAGATAACGATTTTGGCAGCTGAAATTATACGGGAAGACTGAGTCGGTTTGACGACCCCTCAGTCAAAGGAAAGGGGACGTCTTTGTTTTGGGAATGGAGTGGTATGATGCGACAGTATATATTTGGTAGGCAACATTACGGTAGAAACGTTACAGTTACAGTTTTGAGTAGGCAGCGAAACGATCGAGTAGTCAATGATTGGGTAGGCAACGTGAAGGGGCAAGCTAACCCTCTTTTTGAACCCAGTGGTCGTTCCAATCCTTGTCAGAGACCTGGATATGGTAGAACATGAAGGATGCTGTGGATAAATGGTTCAACGCGGTGTGATTTTGAAGAAATGTGAGTTATTTTCCCAGAGGGAGTATGCTAGCTTCTGGATAACCGATAATTGTCAAAACAGATTTTAGCTAGGCAGACTGATAAGTTTCTCAAAAAGTTAAATAAAGATATTAGTTTGTTAAAAATTTGTACACTCATATATAAGCTTCTGTCATCTGGTATCAAAGAGAGATGTAGTACTGGTAGGATCAAGAAATAAACTAATAGGTTCCATTGGTGTAACAATCCTCTTAAGTGTAGGATGGTGGCTAAACAAATTGCATCGGAATAAACTGCGACGTATTCTGGTTGATCGCTAAACGACTTGCTAGTTTATTTTCCTCCAACACTTAAGCAGACCATTTATTGAGTCTCCATTTGTATCCTCTTCTTTTCTATTTTAACAAAGCTTAGTTAGTTTCCTGTGATAAATTCTTGAGGATTGCTTGTTGTGTTTTTTATACTACTTTCTTCACATGCGATTGCTTTTGTTTAGTACATTATTCTTATGCAAAGGAATACATTTCATTTGTATATCTTTCCATGAATATTTTGTAGGTTCACATCCGAAGAAGTTTCTGGACAAAACCAAGTCAAGGCATCTGTGCAACGCAAAATACGCCAAAGTATTGCAGAAGAGGTCTTAATTAGTTCTTCTTTTGAATTTTTACTTTTAGTTCTAGCAGGTTGTTAGTTTGCAATTCATTTTATATTTAACACTTCTTTATGTGGCAGTACCCAGGGCTTGAACCAGTGTTGGATGATTTGCTTCCAAAGAAATCTCCTCTTATTGTTGCAAAATGGTTTTCTTTACTTCAGTGCCTTTTATTTTTCTATGCTTTACTTCTATCTTTTATCAACTAGTTCTGATCTTGAATCTGATGTTCTACTCTTGTTTTGCCTTTTCTGTTTGCAAGCCCAAATCATCTGAATCTGGTTATAGTGAATAATGTGCCTCTTTTCTTCAATGTACGTGATGGACCATATATGCCTACACTGCGACTTCTTCATCAGTGTAAGTAACTCCTTTGTTATGTGATTCCTATCTTCATTTTCTAATTCTCCAAGAAACTATGCTGTGTATCGTGCATCATTTAGAGTAAAGCATATGCAAGGCAGTTGTATTTAAGTGTAGAGACTCAATATTTTTTTTTTTTTGGGAGGAGTGGGGGGATCTACCACTGAGTTTTCTTAAAATTTACAGAATGCTGGGGCTACTTTGCAAACTAACAGACAGAATTAAATTTACCTGCACAAGGAATGTAAGCCGTACTGTTAAACACGCAAATACGATTGTCTAAAACCAAGCGTGAATCCATTGTAAAAAAGTATTAGATGCATTATCTCCGTCATGGTTGTAACCTATGCATTCTATTGTATGATAAGAGTAGATTAGAATAAGTATGTACATTAAATATCTACACATCGACATATTATCTGTGACATTAAAGTAGATCTAGTAATTATGTGAAAACTGAATACGCTATGTTATTGATATGTATCACTTGATATTTTGATATGGAACCTTGGTGACATTAATCCGTTTATAAGTATGCATATCATAATGAGTCATATGGGGAAAAAAAAAACAAATTCTAAACAGGAAAACTGTATGTTGTGTGTCTGTGTTGTTAATTTACCACTTTTTGTCACAAGCACTTATGTTGGCTAAAATGGAAATTGTTCTGTCTTTCTTCAGGATTAGTTCAACCATTACATTGCTGGTATTAACTGTCCTGGATTTATAGTGGAGACTTGAAACATCATAGAAAGTACTCCAACCTAGAGAAAATATAGAATACAAATTGGAATTTGTTTGTAAAAGAATTGCTTTAACTACGTGGACATTAGAATTTTGTTTGTTTATATAGCCCAGTGCTGTAGCAGATGCAGTTCAAAATTATGACAAAATAGTGAAAGAGGCCAAGATAGATGATGGCTAAGAGATGCCAACACAGTGAAGAGCCCATGAACGAATTATTTCATGACAACAGAGAAGAATATAAGCATGGTTATTGGTGTCCCTTATGTTACAATATAACACTATGAGACAGTTATAGGAATAGGAATTATTTATGCATGGTGAACCGATTGATGTGGCGGATGCAAGCAATGTGGTGATTGTTACACAGGTGCATTGCAGTTACCTGTAGCATACATGCAATACATAACCTAAATAATGAAGAGAAGGTGCAGTCGATTGTTCCATGGAGTTTTAAGCAAACACATGGTGTTGTGATGTTGGTTGCCCTTGAATGATATAAAAGAATGGACTGAAATTGAGGACTTTCATTTGACCAATAAAAGCAATAACTTGGGACTTTTAAGAGAACTGTAACTGGGTCTAGTAAAATTCTGAGACGGAGAAAGCTGTGGCAAGTTAAAAGCACTTTTAGTAGATTGCACATGAGAAACAATATCTTGTCCCGTTCATCCGTTTGGATAATTCTTCTTTCGTTATTGTATTTTTCCCTTGGGATTTTAGAGTACATATGCATTTATGTGCTGATTCAAGAACACCTTTTTTATATAAATATAAACTGCATGTTGAACATTCCTATAGCCAATCACATCAAATTCATTTTCATTCCAGGTTGTAAAAATATTATCTAATTGTTTTTGCATGTATTGATCTGTTTCACAGATCCAAATATCATGAAAAAACTGCAAGTTGATAGGGGTGCAATTAAATTTGTCCTTTCTGGTGCCAACATAATGTGTCCCGGTCTTACCTCTCCTGGAGGTGCTTTGGATGATGAAGTGGAAGCAGAATCTCCCGTGGTATGAATGATGAGTTCTTCGGTGTAGCTTTCTGTGCATTCCAATTCTTGCATTTGATGCAATATAGATAATGTTACTCTTTCATCTGATGTGCTGCTGTACTTTTATCAGTTTTGCCAGCTTGACTGATTGAGAACTTTAGATTATGCTCTTGGTAAGAATATTTGACTTAACTTCAATTATCAGGCTATAATGGCTGAAGGGAAGCAACATGCTCTTGCTATTGGTTTTACAAAAATGTCGGCTAAAGACATGTAAGTTTGTTGTGGTTGTTGATAGTTTTTAAAATTCTCTTACGTTCTTTTTACTCTTTTTTATGTGGCCTAATTGGCTTTTAATTTTTTTTTTTTGAAAGAAGGGGGGGGGGGGGGGGGGGGTTGGTTGGTTTGGGAGGAAGATGTTAGTTTGTACAGGTGTATAGAAGATAGCAGTTGGACATAATTATTGTACCTATGATCCTGTGACACATTGCATTTTGCTTTTCTCAATCTTATATGCATAACATTTTACTTTCTAGATTCTGAAGAACTATTTATGTCACATTTATCCAGCAAACTCCTAAAAGCTTTAACCCTATAGACCGGCTGTGAAGCAGCAAGTAGTTTGTACAGATGTGGCAGCTTTTAGCACTAGATTCATATGGAACACAGATAAATGACAATGTTTTATGGTATTTTCCGGCTGATAAGTCTTGCATTTTCCTAATTAGTCAGTATAATGCTAGGTAAGAAGATGCCACAAGATAAGAGCCAACCTAGAGCTAGAGTGTTGTTGGTTGTGGACTGTGCCTAAAAATAATATTTTTTTTGAGCTAATGGATTTCTACTGGGCCACCAAATTATAACTTTGGATTTTCCAGGCATGTTTCTCTGTAATTAATTCATTTGGCAGATTATGTCAAGCAAGAAAAGGCCTTATGATAATGGATAGCACCACATATAGATAAATTTATTTAATGTCCACGTATGAGTAATAAGATACTTCAGTCAGTGATTACGTAAAAGAATTTCACAAAAACTGACAGATCACTTAGTGGTGAAGTATATCATCATGCCACTCAAATTGAGAGCATTAATTGTGATTTTCCTCAGTGGAAGGAGAGTGCCTGGTTTTTCCTCAATTATTTGGTGCATCTTAGTTAGATCTAAAGGTTCTCAAGCATTTGCTTGCAAAAGGCACATCCAATTTTTGGCTGCTAACATAATGAGAAGAAATTTGAATATCTCTCTAGCTTTTTAGTTCTGTAGTGTTGGTGAGTAAATTCCCCTATTCTTTGAAAATAATCTTTTTTGCTATGGCAGAAAGTCAATCAACAAAGGAATTGGTGTGGATAACATGCATTATCTTAATGATGGACTCTGGAAGGTATATTCTTTTGTATTTTATCTCTGGTAGCATTAAAAGGTTGTGCTGATCTTTTTCAGTATTTTTTATTTTATTTTTGTAAACATTCCCTTGTGTACTGTTTTTACCTTTTCTTTTAACTTATGTTTTTATTTAAAAAAAAAAAATTTATTGGATGTTTGAGCATCACACCATCAAACTTGCTTTTATTGGAGGGAAAAAGGGGGACAAATTTCAGTACTTAAAGTATTGTGTATTTTCTTTATCAATTGATGTGGTAAGTGTTTAAAGAAGTTGTTAATGGATCATTTTACTGGTGGAATGGAACGTGTTGTGATTGTAGCTTTTCACTATTTATGTATGATCACCTAGTTGAGTGCCTGTTTTAATTAATTGTATATGCAGATGGAGCGTCTGGATTGAGCTTAACAAAGAATAAAGAAGGTCAACTGCTGAAGAAGTCATACAATCTTTATTTGCTCAAATTGCCGCTTTCTTTTCTGCAACAGTTCTGTTACCTGGATGGCTGTGATGAAGTTCTGGAGACCCCTTTTTTTGTTTTTCGCCTCAGAGGATTTACAGGTTTGATTTTATGAATGTAAAACAGTGTTGAGATTGGTCCGTTTGATTGTGTATGTCAAAGTGAGGGCTGGTCCACACAAATTGTGAGGCTGAACTTTAGTTGTCTCTTCAATTTTGTTGTGTAGTTGAGCCAGACAGGTTTATAAAGTATCTTGAAATTGTCAAAATAGAAGAGTAACCCTTTAAATGGTTGGAGAAACAAGCATGGCTCCTGTTAAAATTCACTGATTGCCCTATTTCTTTTGGTTGTTGTGTGTGTTAGTTTTATTTGTATTGTTCTCATTATTTAGTTGCCCAATATATTGTCCCTGCATACCTGCTTGGAGGTGTCTCTGAATGGGAGGTAAATATTAGGAGGATTAAAGTGTGATTCCAGTGTGACAGATAATAGTGTTGAGGCAAAGTTGAGTTTTACCGAAGTGATCATTTTATTCAACTTTGGCTCAGATTTGCCGCGTTATTGAGTTCATACTTCTAAGAGAAGTTCAGATTTGACAATTTATTGAGTTTATATTCCTAATGACAAATTGAGTTTATACTCCTGTAATTTCAAGTTCAGGTGCTTGACGTTACAGAAAATATACTAAATTTACTTTTTCTGTTTTACTTGAAAGCTACATCCAACCTTTAGTTGAAGGAATGGACCTTTTTAAAGTTGCAATGTTATGAAATTTTATACCGGAAGTTGTTCTGTTTTAGCAAATAGACCTAGAGTAGGTGTCTTATGCTACATATCACCTAAATGGATGTGACGTCTATTCAAATTTTCTTCTTAAGCCTATATCATGCCATTCAATTGTAGTGAGTATTGCGTTCACCACGCGCGCCACGTGGCGTGCCACGTGGTACACTAGAACTAATCACACATCGCCAAATAATACAAGGTATGACTCACTATTGCTACATGGCGATAAATTATTGGTTCTAGTACATCACGTGGTAATACACGTGACCACGTGATGTATTGTATACTTTTCCATTCAATTGGCCCTTCGTGAAAAAAAGTGTGCTGACAGCCTAACGTGGTTGGTGACATTGACCAGTTTTAGTTACACAAGATCAAGGATATTATCATTTAATGCATGATCTCTGTAAGCTAGAATTCAGGGAGGAATTCAATAATGGGATCCATTATCTTTTAATTGACCATCTTTCAGGTTTGGAAGTCATGGTGCTCTTGAAGGTTATTCATGGAATTTGAAGGTCTAATAGCCAAAGTGAACATCAAACATATGGTTCACAAAAAGATAGCAGCAGCAAACATAATTGAGAAAATCTTGCGGAAAATACAGCATCACAATGAGCTACCATGCTCGGAACTTTTTGATGAAATCATGGATGTGATTGTTGATCTCTTCTGCTCTTTCTTGGTGGATGAAGTGGCCAACTCCTTCCATTACCACATGTTCCTCCAATAAAGGCACGTCCCTTTTGAAGCCTCCACCATGTACATATTCCTTTGCCCCTGGAGTAGTGTAGATCATATCCAAGTCTCCAACTATGAATTTGACAGGGACTTTCACTTGTGCTCCTGTCCATGCTGCAGTCAGCTCCCAGTTTCTGCAACAATGAGGGGTTACAAAGAAAGAGATTAATTCTAAGTTAAAGCCAATCACTCTGCTAAAAGGCCAAAAAGAACAATCTCAAATAAAAAATCTAGGTTCAAAATTGTCGAATTGGAAACGATGAGCAACTCTCAATTGCAACACATTTCATCCTTTTAGTTTGAAACTAATCTGAAGTTAATCTTTTATCTTTCAATTTTGTAAACTAAGACTTGACCAAGATGTAGAAGACTACAATTGCACCAAAATAAATCATACAAATCCAATGCGCGGTAGTAGTTCAACCCTCCAGTAAAGCCCTTCTGATCATATTTGTTGGCGTAGTACTTCAAGTCTTCTTCTGATAGCCAGGCGGGCAATTTGATATGAACATCGGGTGAAATTCCAAAAGGGTTTTCCTTCGGAAGGTAGGGCGGACCAGGTTTACGATCAGTAAGAATTTTCTTGAGTACTGTTTTGCTTCCATATTTTGCAATTTCTGCTTCAATCTCACCGGGTTCCTGTAACATCAAGGCCTCTACTTCATGACATTAAGGACAGTTAAGGATGTGAATAACAAGTTTCATTAGTTTTGCACCTACACTAACGTAAATATTTTTCTTCCACTGCATGAAAAATTGTGCAAAAGTCTCCATTCAATTTGTGTGAGGCAAAATTGAAATGTTAATTAAATTAATCTAATTAAAAAATATTGTCCACTTGGAAACAATAATATATCAACGTTTAATTATCTTAAACTTCTTCAATATAATATAGAGGAGTAAGATGTTTGACAGATAGATTTTTATGTGTACATCTTATTTGTACAATTAGTAACATTACTTCTTAGTCTTAACAAAATAAATAGCACATGGATGTATTTTGTTATTGATTAGAAATCTCATCTCAGGAGTACAAGTGAAATTTGTAAAAGAGAGGCGGTATGTGCAATTATCAGAAAGAGGTTTCTGAAATTATTCCTATTTTTACTGCAGAATTGTTGTATTGATATGCATCCACTTCCTGCCTTGGCTTTTAACATTAAAGAAGCGGTTGGTTTCAGGACGGATCACGAGTTATGGTTATAAATGCAACTGGCATTGGGGGGGTCATGGAAACAGAGCATTCAAGAAGATTGATTAGGCATGCCACAAAAATGTTCGCTTGTCTAACTGTAACACTTCATATACATGCACCTCACAACTTACGAAGCTTGTAATGAAATGATCTGTGTACATTTTTAATGCTGTCTTGTTACCAAGAACACTGACTACACTGACCAACTGTTTTTGACAGGATTTGGGGTCACAAAACTTATTATTATTATTATTATTTTTGACACTTATTGGGGAATAAAATAAAGGAAAGAATGCAAGGAATATCACCACAAATCCCCACAAAAGCCATGGTTTGGGGTCACAAAACTTAATTGTTCCAACAATGTAAAACTTTGTCTATGATTTATAAATCATTATAAATAACTCAAAAGACATTTTTAACATGGGTAAAAATTAGTTAGTATTCACTATGAATAATAACATTCCATGTCATCCCTTTCAACTTCATATTATAACCACCCATTCATGAAAAATATTTCTATGGACCTGATTCATGACCATAAGGACTTTATAATCTAAAAAGAATCACAAAAGTATAATAATGCATGATGAGGTAAAAAAGTGATGTAAAAATATTCATATTATTCTATTTTAAATGATCAGATCTATAAGTGGAACTGTTAACTGTTTCCATAAAAAAATCTTTTCCTAATTTTGAAATTTTCCATTTCTGGACGAATCTTGGGACAGTTGAAGGTTGAGCCGGCCACCGTCCCTATCCCTCTTCTGCTATTAATGGCAATTAAGGTGTCGCATCCGAAAGCACAAAAATTCTCAGACAATGGAAATAGGAGAAAACAAATTTTTTTAAGTGGAAAACTGGGGTTAATTATAATTTGCCCTTAAATGTGGGGTCACTTACAGTTTGCTCTACCTAATGTAAATAATAGTTATTTCGCATCGGGAAAAATATTACGTTTCGATCGTTAAAATATGTGAAAAATTCTATCCTTTCATATTTTTCTTCCTTTTATACTACAAGTCTTTTCATTTTTCTTGACTTCAATTTTTTCTCTTTTATACACCAATTTTTTTCTTTAATTATGTTAAATATTATGCTTCTCTGTAATCATTTTTTTTCCTTTTATAATGTAAATCTTTTCATTTTTCTTGCTTTTAAGTTTTTCTCTTTTATTTGTAATATAAGATTTTTTTCTTATATTTAGATATCAAATTTTTATCTCGTCACAGGGTAACTTATTTAATGGACTTTCCATTCAATGGCAATATAGTTTCTTTTTGTTGTTTTTTTTCAAATAAAAAATGTTTGAACCAAAATTAGAGCAGCAAATTGTCTATTGTATACATTCAAAGAGCAATGTAAAAAAAAAAAATGAGGTGTAAACAAGCCGAATCGATATTAAATATTATCATGTTTAAGCTCAATTTAAATCTTAAACAAGTATATTCGAAATCAAATTCCAGGTCGTTGAACTTGCAATTTTAAAGTTCAATCTTGAGTTCAAGCATCTAACTTTTACACATTTTTAGTTTTTATTTTAAATTAATAAAATGATGAATTTTTTTTTACTATTCAAAGTTAAGAAGTATATAAAATGTAACTTTGTCTAAAGAATATAAATATTTTAATAATTTTATATAATACATATAAAAACATGAATAACTCGACAAGCTTTCAAGTTGAGTATTTAAATACTTGAGCTTGATTCAACAATCGACTCGAGCTCGGCCTCACCAAACTCGAGTCGAGCTTGATAGCCCTATAAGTGATCCCACCTCAAGAAGGCAAATTATACTATTTAAACGTTTTTTCTCACTAACTATTGAATCCATTTTGTAAAAGAACAAAGTTATCATATAGATTCAAACTTTTTCTGTTGTGGTGTCATATGACGAGTACATTTTGTAAGAAAATGCGGAATTAATATATCTTGCAAATAGATATTGCAATTAAGTTGACGAATTCCTTGTGGTGAGGAGATTATGACAGAACAATTCAGAATTAACGTAATTTATTACAATATCTAATTTAGTAGAGGAAATCATTAATCTAGTAAATGGATATTGTAATCTAGTCAATGAACTAAATTACATTATTACAATTTCCAAGTTGTAATAATTCAGAAAATCCTTGGTGTTGAGGAGATTTAATGCCAAGTAATAATAGACCAAGCTGTCGTTAAACCACAATAATGAATAACACAGATTTTCCATGTTCATCTATTTGAATGTCTTTGAAGGCAACCCAAACCACCCAGGTGGGAAGAAGTCGCTATCAGACACCACTTGAGCAATATGGATACATTAATTAATAAATTGTGGGAGGTCAAGTAATTAAGTGGATGCATATCTCCTAGAGTTCAATATCTTGTTTCTAAATTTTAATTGCAGAAGGAGCAAACACATAAATGGATACGTAATCGTTTTGCATTCACCAGTAAAGAGGTCCTGATTTCTTAAGGGATTCAGGCTTCTCTTGATTAAGCCATTAATTAAGGAGATTTAAGTCAATGAAAATTGTGTACAAATTATTGTCTTAATCTTAACATTCCAAGAATTTGTTTGCTGAATGTGGTGCAACGACAGCAACAAAAAAATATCTTCATTGAGACCATGTTTTGCAATCTTAATATTAAGTTGATCTCTGGAGGTTTTGAAGAGTGATTATTAGAATTTATTTTCTTTTTTTTAACTTTTATGGAAATTATATTTAAAGATGAAGGATTTGAAGTTTTTGAAGTTAGATACTTTTGGTGTTTATGCCAATATCTTTATATTTGAATTGGCTCGATAATTGGAGAATTCCATTGTTTTTTTTCTTTTAATTTTACTATGAAAACTTCTTATTTGCAAGAATATCAACCCGTACTTCTTATATGACAGCAATTTTCACATATTATGGACCAGTTAAGCTTGCTTCGTTAGATAATTTAGATAATGAAGGCGTGGAGTTCGATTATTATAAAAAATCAGATATCTTTCTTAATTTTATGAGAATGAAACTGTTTCATCAATATCAAAACAAAAAACAACAAGGCGTAGGAATTACTTATTAATATTCATCCCTTAATTATGCGTCGTACAATCAATAATTCTTTTTAAAAAATTCTTAAACTCTAATACAAGAATTTATGTCTCCTCTATTTTTTATATTTTTTGTAATTTAAATAAAACAGAAGGGATCTATGTTGAACCCAGCCACGATTTCGAACTTGTTCTTAATTGATCCAGATTTTGGTATAAACTGATTTTAAAAAATTTAAAAATCATTATTTAAAATCAGGTTTCCTCCAAAAATATGGACAAAAGTAGATAAGAACATCACAAAATTAATTTTTTAAAATCAGAAGTGAAAAATAATTATAAAAAAGCAATTGAAAACATACCCTTCGTGTTGGCTTTTTAATTTAAAAAGAAAAATTCCCTACTCATGTAAATAAAACAGCTAATCAAAAAAGAAAAACCTGGAATCTGCACATGTAATAATCGTCCCCGAAAAATGCCCGCAAGCTGGCAATCGGCTTCATCTTAGGATGCCTTGGCCGGAAAGGCACAGTCAAGCTCACGTACGCCTTCACCATATCAGGCCTAAACAAGCACAGATACCAAGCAACCATGGCACCCCAGTCGTGAGCCACCAAGAAAACCTCATTAACACCAAGGGACTCAATGAGGGCCACGAGGTCACCCACCATATGGAAGACAAGTGTAGCTGGTTACAGAATCAGGAGCATCAGTGTCCCCGTAGCCGCGGAGGTCCGGTGCCACGGCCCGGTAGCCTAAGGTGGCGAAAGCCGTGATTTGGTGGCGCCAGGTGTACCAGAGATCTGGAAAGCCATGGAGGAAGAGGACCACTGGACCTTCAGTACCCTTCTCTGCTATATGCATGGTTATGCCATTCATGTTCACCATCCTGTGCTCAATGCCCTCCATTTTTGCTTCTGTCGTTCTTTCTTTTGTGAGGTTTGTATCTGAAGAATTGGAAGAAGAAGAGCAAGAATGTTGAAATGAGCAAAGAAGTTAGGAAATGAACCTAGTACAAGGATATGGATATGGATATGGAATGTGTACTTCAGAAACTAGCCTTGCACCTCAATTCCCTTCTTTTATATGCACTTTTCTATTTGAATAACCTTTAATTGATGAGGGAGAAGTGAATATAGATAGTATGGTGATTAAGGTTTTATTTTACTATTTTAGGATACCAAATTTTTTATTGGATGTGTTGTAGGTGCCTAATGGTAATGGTTTAAGAGGGTCCACAGATATTAATATTTTGAAAATGTAAAGCCAAATTGGGAAAGCATATAAATATAGTGGGACTATGTTAGTGTGTTCATTTAAATGGTAAATTGAATGTGAATTAGGTGCATTGACTAATGCTCATTATACACCAGATAGAGAAATCCTATTTTGGTTTTGAATCTAAATATTGTATAATGGTTAAAGTATTATATATTTACAAATTTAGGATGCGCATTACTTCATTTACTATAATTTGGTGGTCAAAATTTTATTTATTTTCGTACAAAAAGAGTTAAATCCTCTCTTAATTTCCCTAGTTTCCCTTTCATCCTAAAGAGAATATTTGTTTTTGTTTGGGTTTTTTTTTTTTTTGTTTTTTTTTTGTTTTTGGGGCGGGGGGTGTTAGTGTAGGAGGGTTGTCAATTTCAAGTGATAAGTACAAGAATGCATTCGAATGGGACCCATAATTCTGTTTTCTGATTCAGGAAAGGTAATAAAATATAGAGACTGATATTGTAAATCAATGGTGGTGAGAAGGATGGATGGATGGGACATAAATGCTATGCATTCAACAATAAATTTCATGGAGTCCACGCAGTTTGGTAAAAGAGCTTGAAAGAGGGTGCAGCCCTCATAAATTCTTCAGTCGGTATACACATTCTCACATGGAGGATGTACTTTTACGATGATGCATATTTTTGCTCAAGAGGGCCTATTATGTATTGTATTTATCTTGTTTTGGATACTTATATAAGTTTTTAATGACATATAGGTATCATTTCTATCTATGAATCAATGATTAGGCACTCAATTTGGACATGCATCTTTTCTTTATCTTCGGAAATGGAATCACATGTTAATTTTCCTTACGATATTTTAGATAATATTCATCAGTCAATAATCTTATCTAATTAATTAGTTAAGAATTTTTGTTTCTTGTCTTAAAAAAAAAAAGATTCTCATTGTCCCATTTTACTTTCCCAATCATTCCTGCCCTTCTTTAAAAAAAAAAAAATCATGTTTTAAAGAAAACTATTTTAATTTCCCTTCATCATTCTCCCTCAAGGACATGCTGGTCTTGAAAAATAACAATTCTATTCCTGTTATTGGTATTATAATTAAAATACATTGGCATTAATTAAACTACTGACTCCGAAGAAGGCATTCTTTACTCTCTTTTTTTTTTTTTTTTCCGAAAAACTTCCTTTTGACTTCAAAGTTAATAATGCGATTAAGGTCGCACAACTTCAGACATCAAATTGCAATCATTTATGCGAACGCATCAAGTAACTAAGATATAATGTTAAGTTTTCGGTGCACATTAGTTGTGCACTCAAAAAAAAAATTTTTTAAGCGGTATACACTTTAAAATAGGAAATGTACGCTCGATCAGAAAATTTCGACTTTGTATGTATAACATTTATAGATTTTTTTTTTTGGAAAAATATTATTGTAATGTATTCTGGAGGGTGTATTTGTGAAGTAAAAGTATAGTTGGAAAATGTGTCTAAAAAATAATTTTTGAAAAAAGAATCATAACAAAACACGCCTTAAGATTGTAGAAATTTTTATTAGAGTCCGTTCTAGTTATTTTGTTTTATCTTAAAGTTAAAGTCCTTAGCAACCGATGAATAAGGATATTAATGGTTTACAAAATTGAATATCCTGATAAAAAAATAAGCCAAGATATCAAATGCTCACATTAAATGAAGGCAATGTAAAGATATCTTTGGAGTTATTGAGCTTTTTATTTTTGGTTATGCACTGCTGGATTGAGTCTTATTTTGTAAAGTCAATAATACAAAGTATTTAAGACAACCAAAAACAACCAGAAGGCTGGGACATGCTCATAAATTATAGGTCCACTAATGTTGGTTAGAACATTCATGTCTTAAGAGGTCAGTTTGATGGGGTAATTAAATTAAATTTCAGTTGAAAAAATCTCACATGAATGTCAATGGCATTTTAATAAGACAGATATTCAAAGTGGATGAGATTAAATTTTAAATTCTAATAAGACATAAAATTTATTTCAAATTGGGTCAATTGCAAGAACCCCTTAAACTTTGCTTGATTTTGTCACGGCCCCATAATGTACTACCTAAAATGCCCTTCGTCCATCAATTTTCTCAACTTACTACTTCATAAGCAATGGACCACTATGAAATACCAGCAAGCCTTTGACAAAATTTTGATATTTTAGCATGTAGATTTAATTGATTTTGGTTTGGCTCTGGTCAGTCTTTATTGTTTTATTTGTCTCTAAGAAAATATGAATTTTTTGAATATTCATAGCAAAAAAAAAAAAAAGAATATTCTTTAAAAAAAGGGGCGTGTACATGTAGTTTTAACTGTAGTACCCATGGGCAATAATAGAGCCACATTACTATACTAGCTAAACAAATACTACTTGAACTAAATATGCAAAAATTCTCTCTAATTCTCAAAAATCTACTACAAGCACATCAACGAACTTTGCACCAAAATGACGTCCAAGTTGTGATTCTTAACAAGATATCTTCATGTGACTTTGTAATAGTTGAGCTCAACACGTGAACTTTTATAGAATTCATGGCGATGGAGAAGTACTCGTTTTTAATTCATTGAGATAAGTTAGCATCGCATTATTGAAGGACTTAAACTGAAAGCTGATACTACGAGCATAACCCTATTTGAGCTATGTTACAGAGTTACATACCGACTTATTACACGAAAAATTAGTTTTTATTCTAGTCTGCATGTATATGTGGCAAAACAGCCATAAGAAAAATAAAAGGGCCAAATAGTGACGGTAAAGAAAAAAATTAACGGTGATACGTATTTCGATTGGTATATGATAGTTGTGTTTTTAGTATATGTGAATGATAATTCGAATTCGGCATTCGAATATCGAATTATACCAAATTCAAATTATCAAATTGAGTTTAAAATTGGTATTACCAATTTGGAAAATGACATTTCCAAATAACGAATGAATTCGAATTCTTTCAAATTATTGATTTCGCTTTATCGATTTAAATTTGGATTTCGTCGCCAATCGGTATTTATCGAATTTGTTCACTCTTAACCACCATCCCCACTATCATACTATACTAGCATTTATCACGGTGCACAACTACTAAACATTTTGCAACACCACTTCCACCATCAAGTACTACAACTACAACTGCCATACAACCCCACCACCATTGTCCAACACTCCCATTAGCCACATTGCACTATCACAACCTACCACTATACATTACCATCATCAAGCACCACTACTACTATTACCATGTACCACTGTGACCACCATCTATTACTAAATAAAAATATATTATAAATTTAAGATATTTTAGTCAATAAAATTGAAATTCAATTATTGATAAAACACATAGTGACATTATTTCTTAAGATATCGTATCAAATTTAGTAATACTCGAATACTAAATAATTGAAACTATTAATCCAAGGATGACTCATCTCAAGATTCATGATCCGAGAATAAGTAATCTCATCCATGAACTAAATGGACCTAAAGTTGATAGCATTTCTAGGTTGAGAAAAGAAAAAGGCACAATTTCTTCGCATGATTGAGTATTTGTTCACAAATTGAGAAAATGAAATACATAATTTATAAAGCATCAATTGCACATCATCGTCATAAAGCATGAAGAGGCTTTTCTTATGTTAATTTATTGTCATTTTATATTATATCCGAATTACCCTTCAAAATATGAATTTATAACTATTCCCTATTGATAATTACCTTATTTTTCTCTTTAAATAATGCTCAATAACAAAAACATAATTGTGACATATATATTTTAAATCAGACGCACAGATATGAGTTGTGTCCGAAAAACTACAATTTGATTAAAGCTATATGACAGGCAATTTTATTGAGCGGGATGGTAAGAGTCTTTTAACTCAATGCTTCTTACTTGTAGAATTTCGATATTTCAATAGTTTCTTTTAACTTTTTGCGAGCATAAAATTGTGCGTTAATTCTTTGATCAAAGTGAAACTCTATAGCGCATTTCTTTTTTTCTTTTTTTTTTTCTGTTTAACATGGCGTTACCCCTAAGAACCATTTGGTTTGATCCCAGAATTCAAATCAAAATAAAATAATAAATTTAAATTTTCCAAAAAGAATACATCAACAACAGCCTAAATATTGATGTCTAAGATGAACTATAAAAGATAATACATGGCTAATATTTGGGCAAGCTAACTTTTTCTTGATTTTACCATGAAAAATAGATAAGCAAACAAAACCAAATCAAAAAAATAAAAAGTAAATAGAAAAGTAATGCACAAATAATTGTTCTAGAAATCTGAAAGTTCCCTTCAACTCAAGATTCTACACTTGATTCCTTCGAGCTGTCAGCATTGTTAGTGGAAAATTGACTCTCCAAGTTCATTACCACTTGATCACACGAATCTAAAATTTATCAACCGAAACAAGTCCATCAAATGGTTGAACCAAGCAGGATGATCAATAGTTGTGGACAAATCAATCACCAGAGTTTTCCAACAAGCTTTTGGAGAGAAGCGATTGCACCCTCGGTGGGTGTTGGTATGGGGCTTAAAGCTGGTGGATTGACGAGGCCTGTACGAAGAGAAGGCGGAGGAGGTGCTACACTAGAAGATGGTGGAGATGGTGATGTTGAGGGAGCTGAAATATCTACATTATCAATGATGGGGTCAAGACGAGAATTATAGGAGTTCTTGTCTTTGCCTGCTCCCAAATCTTTAGTTTCTTCTGGTGCTACAGGAGAGTATTTAATATTAGCATCCTCTTTTGGTGGTGGGAAAATAAATCCAGGGCTATAAGGGACACCAGTTGTAGGTATCCAGGTATCACCCTCGATGAATTTAGAAGGAAGGAAACGTTCCACTCGAGTTGATTGAAGCTCCTTAACACCGGCCCATGGAACACGGAGCATCTTACTAGAGGCAGGTCCTCTGTTGTTGAATTCAGCATAGAAGAGTGTGTCGAGAGCAAAAGTTCCATTCCAAGCCAACCAACCTTCAGGCTGGATCAGATCATCGATGAAAGACTCCATAACAATAGTTCTTGAGAATTCTTTCCATGGACGTCCAAGATATGATTTGAGTTGGAATCTGAAGGGGAAATATGCTGGATCGGCCACAATGCTACAATTTTGCAGGACAAGTCCTGTTGGCTGGCGCACATCCTTTCTGCCTTGTGCTGTTACAATACACTGTTGGTTATCAAGTGGCTTTCTGACCACCATTGTGCAATTTTGCAACACAGCAGCGCTATCACCAAAAATGAAATCAATGGTTCCTGAGATTTGACAGTTGCTGTAGAATTGACGATAGGTATGTGCATAGAGTGTGTCCTGATAGCCATCTATATGGCAATTGTGGAAAATAGATTTGTCTGCTCCAACACGCAGTGCCACAGCTTGGTGTTTTTCAGGACCGGCTGCATTCTCAAAACCAATGTCCTTGGCTAGGAAATAGTCTCCAAGCACAGCTGCATCGTAATATCTCTCACATTAATTAGATATTAAAGGAGAAAGAGCTTCGCTAAGGAATTTTTAGATAAAATTTTTTCTCACTAAAGTGTAATAATTTTCAAACATGGATCGGTTTAATTGCATAAGTATATTTAAAATCACATTAAATATTCCATGGCATGAATATTATACCTGTACGTGCAAGAAAATCTAAGCAGCATCAATATATAGAATACATTGTGAGGTGATTCTTGCTAATTGTTTAGTCCATTAACAAAAAATAAAGTAAATTCACAAAAATTTTAACCAAAACTTACCAACTGTAGCTGTGTGGTAAGTGGGAGTTCCATCAATATAATTCAACTTCCCGGTGATCCTTGTCCTGGTTGGACCATCACCAATAACCATCAAATGGCGGTGGCTCTTATTGAATTGCACCTTCTCCTCGTAAATACCCTCTTTGATGTAAAGCACAAAAGTTTGGTTACTATTTTCGGGGATATCTTTGAGTGCCTCATTGATGGTTAAATGTTTGCCAGTGCCATCCTTAGCGACAATGAGATCGGCTTTGATTGTACTTGGGATAGCCTGAAGGAGCATGTGCCTTGCATCATCAATCCAATTAGGCAATTGATCGGCAACATGACCGATGACATCAACATCTTCAGAAAGAAGACGGCGATTTGTAAAGCCTGGAATGTCAATGGTTGTTAAGACGGAAGAGATATCATTGATCATAGCAAGACCATTACTTGTCATTTCCATACTAGTCCTTAAAGCTTCCTTCATTTTCTCTCCTGCATCTCCCTGGGTGTTTTCAAAACCATCTAAACAAGTTTCTTGATATGTAATGGCACCGCTAAGCCAAACCTTAATGTCACCAAGCTTGTCATCTATATCGCTAACATCAAAAGTTTGGAACTTTGCAAAAGATTTTTCAAGATCTTCTACAGCGCGTTGTGCTAGCTCCTGACAATTTTCGAGGGCCAATTTTGTTCTGGGGTCTGATTGAAGCTCTTTCAAGACGGTTGAATTCTTGGCTGCATTATTAACATAATCTATGGTTACTTTAAATGCAGCTTCAATGAGTTCTTTGGGATCTGAGCTATTTCCAACGGCAGATTGGAGGCTATTGACGCAAGTTTCTTTGTAATCTGTTGGTGCACAAATGGTCTGGATGGCTTTTTGGGAGGCAGATACATCTTGCTGGTGATTATAGTTGTTAGTATCTGAGTTTTGTGTACCTAAGGTGACAGCAACCACCATTGCAACCAGGATAACCGAAGCCACACCAAGTATGGCAAATTTTTTCTTGCCTTCAACAGCCATATTTGGTAATTATTTGGCTATGAACAATTCCCAAAGTCACTTTTTTTGAAAATTTTCAACACGGGATTGTTGTTAGAGCAAATTAGCTTTATATGTTATGGAGAAGGGCATGAAGAGCTACGCTGACCCTCTCCTTTCAAGCTATGAAAAGCTTGCCCAATATTGTTGGCCTTGGAGAATTATTAGGGAGAGAGATTTTATAGGAGGAGAAGTTAAAGCATAAAAAATTAAATTAGGTATTTCTGTTATGAAATATGAGGCTTAGAGGAAATGAAGTATGTTTGTGTTAGAGAAGTTTTATTATGCTTGGTCGTTAAATTAGGAATAATTTTCGGCTATTTTCTTTAAATTATGTAGTGATTATGGATATAATTATAATTACATTACACGGATAGGACACGGTAAAAATATTAGGACACAAAAATACTCTTAAAAGACGGACGGTAAATGGGAGACGTCTTAGACACGCCCTATACCATATGTGGAAAGAAGCACGAGCATAGAAAGAAACATACATGATGAATCGCCACAATATTAGAAAGTCAATATTTTTAACGGTTGAAAGATTTTAACTGATTTTTAATCTTCTTACAAAATTAATCGTCAGATATTTGAACAATAACCACCATGTGGTGCTATTGGCATAAGACCCCTACCAAATTGTTAACATCCAAGAAGGGGATTTAAGCCAAAACATCCAAAAGTTCAAAAGACTCTAAAATAAGATTCATGCAATCCATCTATCCTCTGCTAAACCTTTCAAAATATGAGGTAAGAAGACACTGATAATCCGAAACTTATTAGTTTTCCCTTTATTAACTTATATCAACTTCAAAAAAAAAAAGTAGTACAAAACAACCAAATGAAGATCATTTAAGAAAAAATAAAACCACCAATATAAGGAACTCCAGTGGAGGGCAACCATAAGTCTCCTGATATGAAATTGGACACAGTGACATTCACAACATCAGATGAATTTGTGATCACATGATAGCCAGGCCATGTAACCCTATTGGTAGTGTTTGATCCAGGACCTGAATTGTTGTACTCAGCATAGTACAATGTACTTAATGCAAAATCCCCGGACCATGGTGACCAACTAGCAGGATTAATTAAACTATCCATGAATGATTCCATATAAATGGTTGTGGAATATTGTTTCCATGGCCGTCCAAGATATGTTTGGGTCGTTCCACTACTCGAGGCCAAGTCACTCGCAGCCTTAATGTTGCAACTCTGAATAGATGTACCAGTGTTCTGGTTTATGTCACTTTTTCCTTGAGCAGTAACGGTGTTATATTGGCCTTGAAGAGGAATTCTTGAATACATGTTACACATTTGGAAAACCACTGCTGCGTTTCCGAATATGTAGTCTATGGTGCCGTAAATGTCACATTCTCTGTAAAATTGCCTCATTGATTGAGTGTATAGCGTGTCTTGGTAACCTTCAAAACTACATTTATAAAATGTTGAAAGATCGGCATTGCTTCGAAGAGCCACAGGTTGGTAGTTTGCTGCTCCCGCTGTATTTCGGATGGTGATATTAACTGCAACAAATCCTTGTGCAACTACAGCTGCAAGAAGTAATACTTTTAGACATGTGACAAGAATGTGATAATATAGAATATACTCCATATAAAATTCAAGAATGTAAGTCATCAAACCCCCCCCCCCCCCCCAACCTAAAACAAAAGGCACCAAAAAAACAAAAACAAAAATAAAAAAAGGCACTAAAGACCAAAAAAAGAAAAAGCCATAAATCCAACACAACCTATCCATTTACCTTTATTAAAAAAATAGTTTATATATACTGGTCAACTGGTTGGTATGCGCAATATTTTCTGTGCTAGGTACATTAAACGACCATTGCTTGTAGGCACATCATGTAAAGCATTTGGTTTGCATGAGTTTTGACTTGTATTAATTTACCCCCTAAAATATATTCTAACTTGCATTTGGTTTGCATAAGTTTTGACTTGTATTAATTTATTCCCCAAAATATATTCTAACTTCGTGAATGTCAAGGAAAAATCTACCATTATTATTATTATTATTATTTTTGGAGAATTCTGAAGTACAAAATGTCAAAATCAGCCCATCCCTTCCTTTCAAAGTCAGCCGGCCAAATGAATTCCATGTCTCGAAGAAAGGGACTATAATAACCAAAATAACATAATAAAACTTCAGCATTTAAATAAGAAAGTTGGCTTGCATTGTTTCTTCTTCAAATAAAGATCATTCTTTCAGTTTTATCGAGGAAATATAGAATACATTTATCTTAACGCGAAGTGTAGAAACGTATACTCCAAACATATTCTTTTTCAGAGCAAATTAATCATCTTATCAATGATCCTTTATCAAATATTAGAGTGTAGAGTGTAGACCAAAAAATGAAAAAAAGCCAACAGTTGAAAATATAAAAATATAGTTGAAAAACTTGTTATAGAAATTTTCAAATTTTTTTTAAAAAAATACGGGCAATCCAAACGGATACACTTTTCTGAAGTTATTTTTGTGTAAAGAACCAAGAACACATAATTTCTGCTTAACGAATCGCGGCAGACGGCTTTAAACTATATTAGAAATGAGTTATTAAGTTCAATAACATGTCTGTATGTATTTGTTCATTAATTAATCAAATTAAATTAATTACTTTAAGAGAAAAAGGTATATTGAAGTAGTGATAGCGTTACCAAATGTGGCAGAATTATAGGTTGTCCATCCACCACCTACGCTATGATTTCCAGTGATAATTGTCTGGTTTATGCCATCACCAACGATCATCAAGTACTTCTTGTAACTAGCAATGGAAATATACTCTTGATAAACACCAGCAATGAAATACCCAAGACCTTAGGGGCCACATTGCAATTTGGAAATTTGTGTTTTGCCTAAATAGATCTAAGCCCATCTTCTCCCATTTTTACCCATTTCATTTCTTTTTTTTTCTTGACCAATTCTCTCTCCTTCTCTCTCTCTTCTCTCTCTCTCTCTCTCTCTCTCTCTCTCTCTCTCTCTCTCTCTCTCTCTCTCAGTAGTGAAAGCTTGGAGCTCAACCCAACCTTCTACTCAAGGTATTCTTCTTCCATTTATTCTACTCTTTATGAGCTTTCTTTATGATAATAGTTAAGAGTAATTAGTGCATGATTAGAGAAATTTTGAGTTGTTTATGCCTTAATGACTATGTTAGTTAGTAATAGTGAGAATGTGGGAGTTGGAAGGTTGATTTATGGTGGATGTGAGTGAAGAGTCTTGAGAGATTAATGTGTGATTGTGTTGGGATTTGTGATTTATGAAATATATTGTGTTTATGTGGTGTTTACCTAGCATATTATACCATTTTGGAGTTGTTGTGTTGATTGGTTCGAGCTAGAGGGAGATAAATAGTGTTGGGTGTGAGTTTGGGTTGTTGCAAGTCGTTTCTGGACCTTTTCTGGTGCTAGCTGCGACCCCATCCGCGCTGCGGATGGAATCGCGACGGATGACCAAAGTCTTGACCAGATCCGCGGCGTCATCCGCGTCGTGGATAACAAGACGCAGGGTGAGCCGCGGCCGCGGCTCGCGCTGCTCACCCGCGGCTCAACCATCTGTTGGGAGCTGCGGTTGGCTCTTGGTGATCCGCGGGCGCGGATCAACCTGGTCCACCATCGGATCACCTTTTTCTTGTGGGTTTTTCATCCGTTTAGCGTGTAGGACCTAGAATTGCACTTTGTTTAGTATTTATGGATAGATTAAGGTTGTAATTAAGTGCTTAATTATGTGTTTTAGGTGAAGACGGTGTTCGTTTATCTTTGGACTTAATTGAATTAGCTTAGACTGAAGTAAGTGGTACCTGTATCCTTTATACTTTTGAAAATGTATTTGTCTAGAATGATGTTTTATAAACTATTTTGCATATGTAAAATGACATGAGTATGTATATGTTAATGATTTCCATGGATATGTAAATGTGGTCAAATGTGAATGAATGAATGTTTTGTGATCGAACTCTAGTGTAGAGTAATTATTGACGGGACTAGTTCCTTAAATTTGGTGGAGGATATAAAATCTTTGACCGCGCTAACCGAGGGAGTGTTAGCTTATTGTTTTGAACCGTGTTAACCGGGTTGTAGTTAACAACTGGATATCCAGGGTCAATGTGCTTTATTACTTGAGCTCTTTCTTTAGTATCTATATGAAATGTTATGTGGGCCACATTTATTTGAACGAATTATGATTAAAGTGATCATTATTTGAATGATAGCATGTATATGTAAATGTAACATACTCAGGCAAATAAAGTGATACTTGTACTACTTACTGGGTGAGTTTTCACTCACCCCTTTGTTTTTATATGCAGTGTAGGATGGTGTTGGATTCAAGGTTTTGGAATAGCTAATGGAGCCTTTGTCTTCAAAGAGGTGGAGTACGGCTAGAAGGGGTAGTAGAGTTTATTTTGTTAATTTTTGATATGTTAAACTAGAATATGTTTTGGAATTCTAAAATGTTAGAATCTTGGTTGTGTATTAGAAAATTGAAGGTTATTATTTTAAGATCTGTAATATTTGAGATTAATTATCTTTAAATGTGATAATTGAGTTTTATGTTCATCTCTATATGTTATCTTGGGATAAATTATCTAGATGCTTTGACCTTTGTAGCCTTGTGACTCAGCTTAGTCTAATCACGGCAGTGCCATGTCCCAAGGCACGGGGCGTGACAAGCAACAACACGAATCAGGTAGTAACCTTGGCCAGCTTGAGTATTGTTTGGTGCTGCTGAAATGGCATCGCTAATGGTAGTGTAGTTGCCACTTCCATTCACCACAACAGTCTGATATATGTTAACACTACTTCCACCAGTTTGCAGGAGCATTCTTCCAATTGTTGCCTCATAAAAATCACTATCCCACAAGTTCTTACTAGATGGTGCCCAACCATTCTTGAAAAATGCAAGAGAAACACCACAAAGCATGCTCCCATTAGTGAGTGAAGGTGAAAGGTCACTTGCAATGGCTGAAGCTGATGATACAGCTTGTAGTCCATCCAAACAGGTCTGCTGGTTAGTTATGGTTGCACTAATCCATGTCTCTGAATTTTCATATTGTGAACTCTGGATGGCATCTCCGTTTTTAATTGTTTCAGCAATAATTGATAACAAATCTACATTTGAACTTAGGAGAAATTGGCAATCTTGAAGAGCAAAAGTTGTGGTTTGAGATGATGACTTTTTGGAATTTAAGAAACCATTGATAGCAGAAAGTAATTCTATGGATGTTGATAGAGATTTCTCGATGGACAACCTGGTATAGTCATATATGTTGGTGGATTTGTTTTGATGCATTTGAGATTTAAAAAAATTTGTGTACGGAGTAATGTCACAAAGAGCATCTGATGAGGCAGGTTTCGATGAAGAAGATGCATAGGCAGGAGATACGATCGAATGGAGGATAAAAAACACTAAGGAAGTGCAAGTAAAACTAGAAATCAACATTGTTTCGAATACTAGATTTCAGAGGCCAACTAATGTGATGATATGTGATGTATTTTGCCAGGATTTATATAAACAGGAGTGCTACGAAAATATGATCAAATTAGATTGTCGAATGTGGTGTTGACTTTTGGATGACACACTGTCATGAAGAAATTTGCATTTCTTTAACATAGATCAAGCATTATTTACCTAACAATGTATGCAATGAATTGCATCAACAAAGTAGTCCTAGATTATTCTTGTTTGGTAGCTTAATTTTAAATTTGATTGTGGCAACCGAAGCTATAGTTTTGGAAGTCAATACATAGTAACACTGCACCAGATGATGATAAACGCGGTTTAACTTTCGGCAATCACAGCAATATGTCATCAAGCAACATTCTGAAAATTTAGTAATACAATCTTGTGTTAAACAAGCAACATTTAGGGAAAAAAAATATAAGCTACGGGCCGATGTTAAACACTCACCATGTTGATATTTGGTGAAGTAACATCTGCAGGTTTTCATGAGTAAGAATACTTGTTGAAGAATATATTGTCTGCGTGAAACTATGGGTTATTTATATGATCTAAATGTGGATTAATTCCACTTGTTAAATTTTATCTTTTCACTTTTCATAACATTCATATAATTTTGTACTTGGGAAGTCATGTACTTATAATTAAGGGTTAATTTCACAAACTCCCCTTAACGTTTAGTCAAAGTTATAGTTTACCTCTTAATTTTTAATTCTTCTTACTTTATTCCCAATTTCAGTCCATCTGATCAACTTAACATTTTAAATATTGTGAGTTGACAAAAATGCTACCTCCTAAAATTTTTTTCAAATTACAAATTCCTTCTCACTCTCATTTTTGCAACTTTATAGTTGAAAAAGAAAGAAATTGTCCAAAAAATTTTAAAAGCTCATCATCCTTGAATTTATTTGATAAGCGTTAAATTATTGTCATACATCAAGAACTTAATAAGCCACTTTTGTTTGATAAATACTACAAGAATTTTGAAGGTCCAATGATCCAAGAACTTGTCCAAAAGAAAAAAAAAGTACAGTAGTAGACTAGAAAAATAAACTTTTCTTAATATTTTTAGTGAATGGGTTTTAACTTTTATGACTAGTTTTGGGAGTTTTTGACAAAAAAAAAATGAAAAGAAAAAAAAATTAGAGAAAAGAAAAGGTGTTGTTTAGGAGTTTAGAGAAAAAAGGGGAATGAATTTGAATATATATTTCAGTTTTATAGTCATTTATGGAAAGAATTGATAATATGAAAAATTATTCAAGATGTGGCATTTTTGTTAATTCACAATATTATAAATATTAAGTTGATGAGATGGATTTAAATTAGGGATAAAGTAAAAATAGTTAAAGGTCAAGGAGTAAATTGCAACTTTGATCAAATGTTAAGGGAAGTTTTTGAGATTAACTCTATAATTAATTAGAACAATAAATATTAAACATTAATAATATAGATCATATAGTTTAAGGATTTTACAGACCACACAAGCAATTTGTCTCTCATGCTGTTCTAGGAATAAACTTGTTGCAACTCTAACTAAGTTATAAACCTGGCTGCAGTCTAGGGGTGTCAACGGGCCGGGTCCGGGCCGGAATTGAATGTTCCGGACCCGGACCCGTTTTTGTGTTGAGGTTCCGGACCCGGACCCGGGACCCGACGGGTCTTGCATTTGGTTTCCCGGATCCGGGTTCGTTCGGGTCCGGGTCCATTCGGGTCCGGGTCCGGGTCCGGGTTTTGAAAATATAAAATATTTTTATATATTTTATAATTATTATTTATTAAGTATTGAGTATTAGAATTGTAAAATACGTATGTATGTATATTATAATTATTATTTATTGAATATTATGTATTAAAAATTTAAAATACGTATATATAGTTTATAATTATTATATATATATACGGGTTCGGGTCGGGTCCGGGTAGGAACATGACATTCCGGATTCGACCCGTTTTTTATTAAGAAAAAACGGGTCCGGGTCCGGGTTCGGGTAAACGGAATTTTATTCCTACCCGGACCCGGAAAAAATCAACGGGTCCGGGTCGGGTCCGGGTCTAGACCCGGACCGTTGACAGCCCTACTGCAGTCATTGGAATGGAGGCTAAGCGTGAAGTGTTAATTTGCAAAATTTGACATTTTGCCAATCTCACTAATTTTATTATTTCTTATATTGGTGCTCGTCAGGGAGGCCGGCCATGGGCGATCGAGAATATAAATGGGGCTCAGCTGTTGTCGCTTTCCAAGAGGAGGGGACTAGGGATGCCTTGGTGTGTTTGGGGTTAGCAACCTCCCCTCCAAATTTTTGAGATTCTTTCATTTTTAAGACTAGCATGAAAATTAATAAAAAAGAAAAAAGAAAAAGACCTTCACGGGCAATCTTGAGAATTTTTGTCGATTGTAAGTCCGCTGTTATATTTTGTGGTATTACACTTTATGGTGTTACTCCTAAGAAACTTAGTTAGTAGGAGTATACACGTCACCCCCTTAGGTAATGTAAAATAATTATAACGCTAAAATCTATAACATAATTGTAACATTAAAACATGTAACATAATACCCCAAGCCTCACTCAAATTTTGAAACAATTATAAACATTCAACTCTGCCCACTTGGGATTCTTAGTGCCACTTTTTCCAATATCAGTTGAGTGCCGTTAATAATTGCCACACTACGTTCACACTTAGGTAAGTCAGACAATCAAAATAGTGTGAATGTAAAGTGACAATTCTTTATTAATGACATTTAATTTGCACTAGAAAAAGTGGTACATAAGATCTCATGTGCAACTTCACCACCCCTACCCCTAGCCATCACCTAAAAAAAAAAAAAGGAAGAAAAAGAAAAATGAAAAAATCACCGACCCCCAACCAAAAAAAAAAAAAATCGAGTATAATTTATTCGTTAATATGAAGTCTTATTGAAGCCTTTGAGTCAACATAGGAACAACTTTAAAAAAAAAAAAAAGTCAGGAAAAACTTCGAAAATTTGTCTTTTTGAGCACCCTAAATTGTGCGAAAGAAAACGAGTTCATTTACCAATAATTAGAGGTGTTTAATAGATTGAGGGAGGCGAGGAAAAGTAGGTATAATTAGAGGTGTGCAATTTAACACATTGAGGGAGGTGAGGAAAAGCAGGGAAACAAGGAGCGCAACAAGTCTCCTCGCACGGTAAACCTTTTTTCTTTCTGTTGTAGGATCTCAGACTGGAAAGTATATGCTTATGCATCCACCAATTTCAGTTATTTTCTAATTTTATATTACATTTCATATGCATTTTAGATTATGTGTGTTCCTTTTTTTTATTTGTTTTTTTACCTCAAGTTGCATATAAGGTGAACATATAGTGATTTTGCCATTTGACGTGATCAATTTACCTTTTAATTCTTTTCCTCAATTAATGGAACATGTGCTAACACCAATAGAAAAATAATTCACATGAAAAAACTCTCGAAATTAAAAGTTGAGATAAAAACAAATTTTCTGAAATATTTCACAATTGACATGTTTCTTTAAATTCTTTCACTTGTGATTAAGAATAAGAAAGTTGGCATTTTTAGAGCCAGTAAAATTAGGTCCAAATTGAACCTGTTTTGAGTGCACCTATTATAAAAAAAAATGGACACCAATTATCGTATATGTGTCAACAGCCAACATATGCTGCTTCATTGCAACATTAGTATAGTGTGTTCGCCCTACCAAAAGTAAAATCCAACGTCTGCTGCCCTACCAAGGACAAAAATATCGTTTTAAGCCTATTTGCTTTGAATTTCTGGCTTCTTACAAATATGTCATCTTGTTGTTTTTAGTTATTAGATAATATTGAAGTTAGAATGGAAGGTAATTCTCAGTTCATAATGCCATCTTGTCCATCTCAAACAGCACGAGACACCAGAAAACATAACATTTGCTCCTAGTATTGCTTTGGTGAAAAATCTGAATTGTTTCAATTCCATTAGCTGAAATTTCTCCACTATTTTTTTTGTCTGAAAGCATGCATAGCAAATCACCAAATTGCATCAGTTCACCCTCTCTTACTTTCTAATCTTTTGACATGGTTACAATTTTCCACTCGGACCTTCAATTTACTATTAAATGCATGGGCATTTTAGTTAGAATATGACAATATTTTGTGACTATTGTACTTCGACGAAGTGGTAAAGATCCAAAATTGTCGGAAGAAATTGCCAATTGCCGACCTGGATAAGTTCTTTCTCCTTTTATATGGTTAAAACAGGAACATTTGCTGTTGAGGGCAATAGTTTCTTTTTGTATTATAAATTCAAGCATGCACCTCACACCATTTAATCCTAAAATGGACGAAAGATACGGGGAGGGAAGTGATCTGAAGCTAGAAATTGAAAGATAGATTCATAGAATTATACAGCCATAAGGTTAAAATCATAGTCTGGTTATTCTTTAGTACAGAAAATAGAATTAACACTTTAAAAATGCACTTGATGCTCAAAACCAAAATTACTGAAATTAACAATAATTAGTAATTCGGGAGAAATGAAGAAAAATAAAAAATTAGTAATGAAAAGCCACAAATAAAATTTCACTATTTGGATTATCACAAATTTAATACTCACAATGTGTACAATATAACGCAAAATAAGCATCGGCGGCAATGCGCAGTTAGGAGGTCAATTTGATAATCATTAATTCACTTAATTTCCACATAAAGCAAAACCATATGTAGACTGCAATGTGGTTCATTTGCACTTTACCTAATCTAGGAATAAATTACGAAGTAACATGCTTCTAGTATTCTAAATCAAGCAATATCGCAAAGGGATTTGAGAAGTTCCATAATTCTAATTCAATTTGACATTAATATTCTCATACTGTAGAAAGATTACAACAGGCGAGGATAATGAACAAACAGATAATCCCTTCCCTAGCCAATCCCCATAGATGCTAATGGCCAAAGGTTCACTAAGTAAGTTCTACTAGATACATTTTTGCATCATACAATCGTTCTTAAAAAAAAAATGGAAATCAATATTTAAAAGTACAACAATTAATTTCTTTTCTTGCAATTAAAAGTCTTGAGCAATTTGTGATTAAAGCAAACCGCTAGTATAGGAAACTCCAGTTGCGGGCAACCAGTTATCCCCTAGTATGAAATTGGAAACAGTGAAGTTAGCCGCATCGGTCGCATTGATCAAATGGTAACCAGGCCATGTAACCCTGTTGGTAGTCACTGATCCAGGGCCTGAATTTTTGTATTCAGCATAATACAACGTGCTCAATGCAAAGTCCCCGGACCATGGAGTCCACCCAGCAGGATTAATTAAGCTCCCCATGAATGACTGCATGTAAACTGTTCTTGAATATTGTTTCCAGGGCCGTCCCAGATATGTCTGAGTCGTCCCACTGCTGGAAGCCAAGTCAGGGGCAGCCCTGATGCTGCAATTCTGAATAGAAGTCCCTGTGTTCTGGTTTATATCGGTTCTGCCTTGTGCAGTGATGGCATTGAACTGGCCTTGCATTGGAAGACGGGGATAGAGATTGCAGTTTTGGAAGACAGCTGCGGCATTTCCGAATATGAAATCTACGGTTCCATACACGTCGCATTGCTTGTAAAATTGCCTCAGGGAATGTGCGTATAAGGTGTCTTGATATCCTTCGAAACTACAGTTATAAAAAGTGGAAAGATCTGCACTATTTCGAACCGCCACGGCCTGGTGCTTTATTGCTCCGGCCGTGTTCCTAAAGGTTATGTTCATGGCAACAAAACCTTGGCCAACCACAGCTGTTAAGAAAAACATATATTAATATGCTTGGATTTTGTCAAAATTATAGTATCATGCAATTATTTAGAGGATATATACAGTTTTGATGAATAAATGCCTTAGAAAGCAGCCATTTTATTGATTAATTGTATATGGGATTGACTTGCATGACGTGAAGGTTCAAGTTGAATAGGTCAACTAGACTACTAGCATAATTTGGGGTATAAAGTAAGGCATTCGCCTAACATGTTCCAGTGGTACCAATTTATTATACAGGATTCCAGAAATTCAGGTCAAGTTTTTGTACCCCTCAAGCTGAAAATTAATTTTTTTTAATTTTTAGTAACATCCAATTAAAAAAATATTGCACGTTATAAGTAAAACGTGTATCCATCTAAGCTTTATGCATTGAATTCGGTGTTCGCTCATCTAGCATTGCAGAAAGTGTATCCATCTAAGCTTTATGCATTCAATTCGGTGGTCTCTCATCTAGCATTGCAGCTGTTTTTCTTCGAGTAAAACAACTAATAAATAATGTAACAACATTGTTGAACACTAGTCCTATAACTGTTAACTTTACGAGCACACTTATGAAAATCATTTACTAACAAATTTTTCCATGAAGCTCAAGTTTCTTGACTCGTGGGACTTCAGATTTGAGTGAAGATGGGTAAAAATAGTCGTAAAACATATCATACTGTTAGATTGAAGCCATATGATAATAGATTATGCTTACCAAATGTAGCAGAATTAAATGTAGTCCAACCATCAACCACGCTTCTATTGCCAGTAATTATGGTCTGGTTAATACCATCTCCAACCATCATAATATACTTTTTGTTACTAGCAATTGTAACGTATTCTTGATATACTCCAGCAACCACGTAAATCAAGAAGTAGCCCTGGCCAGCAGCCGTATTATTTGGAGCAGCAGCAACTGCATCACTAATGGTAACGAAATTTCCACCCCCATTAGGATTCACAACCACCATTTGATTCACCTTCACACCAGTTCCAATTTTCTGAAGGAGTCTTCGTCCGTTTAATGGTTCAATTGTTTTGAAATTCAATTCACTCAGCCATCTTCCTGATGTTTTATAATGGCCCCAGCCATGCATGAAAAGGGCCAAAGATACACTATATGACATACTTCCATTAGTCAATGGAGCTAAAAGAACACTTCTAACGCTTGAGGCTGAAGTGGTTTCTTGAAGCCCATCTAAGCAAGTTTGGTAGTTGGTTAAAGTCGCACTAAGCAAGGTTTGCATGTAATCAGCTTGCGAACTTTGAAGGGTAGTTGTGGAACCAACTGATTGAATAGTGTTCGACAAGAAATCCCTACTTAAGCTAGCAAGACTTTGGCAATCTTGAAGAGCACGAATTGTGCTTTCAGAGTAAGCAAATCGAAGCCTGAGATAGCCATTGACTAAGGAGAGAAAATTGTTAGTCATTGACAAAGAATGATAAATTGAAGATCGACCATAGTCATGTATTGTTGCAGATCGATTTTGTGGTAACGTTGATCTGCAGAAGTAAGGGAAAGGAGTATAGCTGCAAATTGTCTCAGGAGTAGCAGGAGTTGAAGGAGGTGAAGATGCATGGATTGGGAAGAAAAAAGAAAGAGTGAGAAAAACTAGAGTAGAAATGCAAATTTTGGTTTGCATGGTTTTCATGGTAATTGAAATTTGGATGTGACACAAGTTAATTTTCAAGGAGATGCATTATGAACCATTTAAACGAACATATGTATATATAGATTTTTGGAACCCCAAAAATTCAAAGATTCCAAGTCAACAAATTCGATATAAATCTATTTTTCTTGAAACCGTGTTAAGGTCCTAATTTACGTGTTGGAAGTCAATTAATTCTTCTATGAAGATGTTATCCAGTTTGATATACGACTGGTTGATAAGTAGTATGTACCTGCACAGGTGCTAACTGGGAAAAGTATTTTGGGAATTGACGAAAACAAAGATTGATCTTCCAGTCTGCTTTAGCATTTCCTGTAACAAACCGTATTTTAACCATTAAAAAAAATTAAAATGGAATGGTTTTAGGAATTTCAAGTACCGTGTTAAAATCAGCCAAGTGGAAGGTTTCTGACTGAACGTGATAAAAGACAAATCTTTCTGGCTAGTGATCATCCAGTGATATGTAATGTATGCCAAGCAGAGTAGGTAGACACAACATTGCTGTCAAAATCTTGAAAACATTGCGCGAAAGATTATGACACTTGCAGAGAGGGATCCAATAGCATATGGCCAAAGATAGACGTGTTCCGCAACTTGGTTTTAAGATTAGGCGTATCTTTAAGGTAGCCGGTCCTAAAGCCATACTATGATCTCATATGTTCCAAGTGATCCTAGAGTTTGAAAATGAACCACACTCAAATTCGATACTTGAATCCGCCTCGAGAAAACCTCATTCAAACTTGGTTTACTCATTAATCGAATCAAATATGCATAAGGATTAGCGTTCATTAAAGTTTCAATTTACTTTGGCTCAATAAACATAAATTTGGAAATTTACATTTTAAAAGTTCAATTTATTTGAACTCGACTCGTATTTAGCTTTGATTAAACTAATTTACACCCATTAGGAATGAGAAATAGCTTGCTACTGCCAATTGATAACGGTTCTTTTGTACCTTAAACTAGTTATTATTATGAAACATATAAAACTGAAAATTTATTATCATGAGACTGGAGCTGTATATGTGTGATTATGAATATATAAAGGACGAAAAATTGTGAATCAAATCAAATTTTCACTAATTTAAGAGGTGTGAAAGCGAAATTCACATGCATAATTAAGATGTTTTAACCTGTGGTTTTAAATTAGTTCCCAAGGGACGATTAATGCACTAAAATGCTAGCCACTTCATCACCGGCCCATTATTGGCCATTTGGTCACAAGTAATTAGCTCCTCATTGTTTTTCTTCGAACCAACGCAATGCTGCGAGGCCAAATTAAATACATTATGATCTCACTCTTCTGTTTTGTTGTGATAATTACATGAGTGTAACTTAAAACTATCACTTAACCTAGATATTAGGGAGGCTTAACTGAACCCAGAGGAATCAATGGATGATTGAACCACTATCAGATTGAACGAATGCATTAAATACCCATATGAATCTTTTATAAGACGCAAGGTTCGAACTCTTGACTTCCCACCCTCTTGAGCTTTAAAGTCTTGATGGTAACCAAGCGAGTTTAGTTCAGTTGATTGAACAAGATCCATACACGGCATGTCTTCGTAAGCAAGACTATCAATCAATTATAATAATTACCTAAAACTATAAATTAATCAAAATGATAATTACTAACAAAATATTATACAACATATTTTCATATCCTAATAATTTGAATATCATTCTGTCCTTACTTTGGACCTATGACTAGTTAATGAAAGTCGAAGATTCCAGCTTTCCTAAAAGCGTGTTGCTTATTCCCCACCGTCGAGACAGGGAGGGCGTAAAACTCACAACAACCGAAAGAAGCAGGTTGCCTAAAAGGAATCGTCTATGTAGCAAATTTCTAGCTAAATGTGGTCAGACTTTATCATTGGCTCATAGCAAGGAGTATAAAAAATCCATTTGATTTACTTTTTTAGCCTTTAATCTGCCTATAACTAAAATTAATTAACAAATTACCTGTCATCCAACTTTATTTGCATATTTCAACAAAACTAGAGGCTTTATCTTGAAGAATAAAATTTTATGGTAAACAAATTCAAAGTAAGGTTAGGCAAATGAAAGCAAAAATGACTGTTCTTCTTTTCATTGTTAGACTAAAATATTTTTTTTAAGAAAAGGAAACTAAAAATTTATTGAAAGGAAATATTGAGCTATAATTCTGAAAAGGGATAATTATGACAATGCCATATTTAACAATAAATTTCTAACAAAATTCTACAAACTTTTTAAAGTAAAGAATTAATGAGAGTATTTCGGCAGAAAAACAAATTCATATAAATTCTACAAAAAAATAATAATAACAGGAGGGGGAAAAACTATAGTTTTTACTTTTCCTTTCATGTTCTTCTTATCAAATTATTAAAATATTCTCCCTCCGGACCAAGAATTCATTATCTTAATCACACATCTAATCCATTTCATAATGTTCGTGACATTTCGATGTACTATGTTCCCACCGACATTAATTAGGAATTTTAAAAGGTATTTATTGCAGTTAGATTGTCTATTTCAAGATTAATAATAAATTTCAAGATTCTTTCCTCCAAATCTTTTTTTAAATTGACTAATACTACCCAGGATACCTAATCAATGTCCGAATGCAGACAAAGGTTTAAAAAATTTTTCTTTACACCGACTTAAGTAAAAAATGACTACTATATTCAAGAATTTGATTCAAAATCAAAGTGCCAAATGCACATCGCTGGCAGTTGTCAAAACAAAAATTAAGGGCACCCGTTTTCCAATGTTTGATGCTTAGCAGCTTAGGTTTTCAAGTCAACTAACGAATAGTTCCTTAAATTGGACGGATGGTACTAGGGTCAACTCCATAGGTGGCATATCATTGTCAAGGTAATATATTGAATGTGACATTATTAGATTAATATGAATCCCTATTCCTAGGTTTGAAAATAAAATTTGAACCTTAAATTCATGTCTTGATACCATTTAGTTAACCAATCCAATTTGTTTGGATTGGCCACCACAAAGCCTTTAAAGACTAAGTGAAGTGAGAGTTTAGAAGTTCAAACCCTATCTTCTATCAAAAATTTAAATGGGTACATTTGGTTCGATAGTGGTTCAGTTCCCATCGATTTTCTTTGGCACAAAAAAAAATTACCCTTTAGTTTTTTTGCTTTTTAAACTATGGACCAAGTGATGCTTTGCATATTCATTGGTACATTGGACTTATCTACCTTTTCGGTCACCCTACAAAGACTACAACCAAAATTGACAATGAGTGTATATTAAACGATACAACTGAACTGAAACTTAAATTTAGCTCTTAAGAAGTTGAATTTGGATGCTGAAAACATAATAATTTAAGCTCAAGATAATCATTAAGTCAAGCATGTATTTGCTGGATGCATTCTTTAATTTTCTT
This sequence comes from Mitragyna speciosa, assembly GCA_024721245.1. Taxonomy (NCBI): domain Eukaryota; kingdom Viridiplantae; phylum Streptophyta; class Magnoliopsida; order Gentianales; family Rubiaceae; genus Mitragyna; species Mitragyna speciosa. Next base: position 26,358,534 of record CM045555.1, read on the forward strand.
TTTGAGCAAAAAGTCTACGTTGGAAAAGCTTTCAGCAGACAAGCGGAAACCCTTGACGTAGAAATTGAGAAGAAGACAAATTGGCGACTTGGGATTTTCTTCTATAAGAAAGGAAGGCAGAAGTTAGGTAAGTATTGTTTGAGGGAAAATACTTAGACGGATCGAATTTATAAGTGCAGCCGTGGATCCCTTAATCTAAAAATAATCATGTCATTAACGGGCCCACCACGGCCCACCATATGGTCCACCCGCCCATCATATGAACGACATGGCTACTTCTGGACCAAATGGATCCATGACCCCAACCATGAATCCTGTACACCTAAATATTTTCCTTGTTTGAGAATGTGAAATAACCAATTTTAAGTTTGTAGTTTTAATGAGCAAGATGTATCACTTCAATACCCTAGAACATGTTATGAAATTTCTAAACAAAGTCTTCGTTTTAATTTGTCCTTTGTAAATTGGTTATATCTCATGACACATCTTTTGTTAAAACTTTGCCACTAAATTCAACTTTTTGGGATCATGTGCAACCCAAATGACAGGAGCCCTCGTAGAATTATAACCATTGGGATTAAGAATCTGTTAGAAAAAATAATTTAAAAAGCAAAAAAAAAAAAAAAAAAAAAAAGCTTTTGTCTAGCCATTCCTTTGGATGTGCAACTTTTATTAATCATCCAAGTACAGTTGCACCTGATTGGTTCTCATCATGCTAATTAATTAGTTATATAGTTTGTGTGTAGTAACCAATGCAAGATCTCTGACACAATCGAAAATAGTTTGTCATTATTAAAAGCAATAAAGAGTGTTTCTCCCAGAAAAGCTCAAAATTAGAGGGGGAACGACATTATACATGGACCTTTTGTGCCAAACGATGGGTCTGACCGTCATCCAAATATAAATCCAATCAAAAAACTTGGGTCAAGATAAGCAGATGACTCAGCTAAGTTATGGTCTTACCATATGGGCTGTCCATATCAAGATCAAAGAGATGGAGCTGTCAATTTAGGTGGAATTGTCAATTTATTCCATAGTTTTTACTAATTTATTTAGATTGAAGCATATAGAGATGGTACAAAACCACAATGGCTGTTCCCCTGAAACCAATTCTGAGATTATTTAGACAAGTATTAGGCCAACAAAATTCAAAAGAAAAATTTAAGTATTCCGTAATACCACAGTTGATGGAAGGACTATCAGCCCATCAACACTACAAACAATGCTTAATTAGTCAAACCAGAAGCGAACCTGATGCCAGTAGCTGGCAACCAAGACAGCCCATCAATGAACCGTCGGACGGTGAATAAATTAGCCACAGAAGCATCCCTAATAATATGATATCCAGGCCATTTAACCCTCCCAGAAAGACCAGCTCCTGGCCCATAATTCCTGTACTCCCCAAACCACAAAGTACCCAAAGCAAAATTTCCATACCATGGCAGCCATCCTCGGGGCTGGACAAAGGAACTCATGTATGTGTTCATGAACACGGTTCTTGAATATTGCTTCCATGGCCGGCCCAAATAAGTTGGCCTAGTAGCATAAATATAACTGTCTTGAATAGAGAATCCAGTGCTTTGATCTGGGCTTTTCCGGCCTTGGGCTGTAATAGTCACCTTTTGGAGGGGTAAAGGATCACCGGTAAATATTTTGCAGTTCTGAAGTACAGCTGCACCGTTGCCAAAAATGAAGTCTATGGTACCATAGATGCTGCATTCTCGGTAGAATTGGCGCAGAGAGTGGATGTAAAGAGTGTCTTGGTGTCCCTCTATGCTGCATCGGAAGAAGGCCGATTGGTCGGAGTCGACTCGTAGTGCCACTCCTTGATGGCTTTGAGGTCCGGCTGTGTTACGAAATGACATGTCTCTTGCTATGAATCCCTTGCCAGAGACAGCTACAACAACGTTACAAGCATATCGATTAAGCATCTTATCTGTCATCTGTTTTTCATGAAATCGATCATAATTGTTTGCACCCTAAAATTGAAATTGTGAGTCCAATTACATAACACATTCGGTGGTTGCATTCAATTTTGGTTCATTTTTTTTCAAAGGGAGAGCAAATTTTCAGCTCAATTGGATAAAGTAACAGAAAAAAAATAAGTTTATCATTTCAACATTCTCTTTTTGGCTGTTTTCTTTTTATTTAAAAATCAAAATTGTAGACAGAAATTTTTTATATGATATCAATATTTTTGCTTTTTTTCCTCTTCTTTTTTGATGATATCTTATTTAAACTCTAAAATTATTCTAAAAACACACAACGGAGTATTTTTTCTCTTCAACTAGGTGGTTCACCTTCTTAAAGTGAGTTTAGAAAATACTATACGTACGTACATACCTGAGTATATATGTATGCGTGTGCCTCATAAAAGTTTTTAAAGTTAGGTAAAAGAGAAGAGGGCGGTAACTTTTCATATGAATCAAATGTTCATAGAAATAGCAAAAGATAAAGAGATAGCTAGGTTGACTCTTACGTACCAACAGTAGCTGTTCTGAAAGTAGTCCAACCTTGCACGAAGTTTCGGTTGCCGGTTACAACAGTAGCACCAATTCCATCTCCAACAAGCATGATATTGGTTTTTTTCTTCTTCATATCAACATTTTCATGGTAAACTCCCCTCTTCACATATATAATATACCTCCTTTTACTGTAGCTTGGAGCCGCATATATGGCTTGTGCTATAGAACGATAATGGCCACTTCCATCCAATGCAACAATAGAATCAACTTGCATCCCTTTCGGGCTGGCAAAAACAATCTCTTTATCTCCTTCGGTCATCCACTCTGGAAAATCCTTGTTTTCATTGTAATCAATACTACTGTTTCTTGATGGTTTAAAAGGCAAACTATGCAATTGACAATATAAACTCAAAACATTGCTAATGAGTTGTGTGACTTGTGTTAGACTTCGCCGAATGAATCGTTCAAGATGTCGGTCTGTCCCTTCGAACCCTTCTAGGCATGTGTCTTGATTGCTTAATGCAGCACTAAGCCATGCCTTAAGATTTCCTTCATAGTGAGGACTCTTATAACCGGCTCGAATTCTGTTCATTTCTGCCAAAGACCATGCAAGTTCAGAGACCGAAAAATCAAGAAGTTCCTTGCAATCCTCAATTGCAATTTGCTCGCGATAACTTATAGAGAATGTACTGAACTTTGTGAGCGAGTCAATGGCTAATCTTGCCTCATTAAGGGTGTTCTCAAGGGCAGATTTGAGGATTGAGGTGGGATTTTGGTCTTCTTGTCTTTCGAGCCCATTTTGCAAGTTGACAAGACAAGAAGTTTGATCAATGACATTTTCACAAGCTCGAATCATCATGGTCTGAATGTTCGGGCTTAGATCATTTGAAGTGATTTCTTGGGCAAGAACTTTAGATCCAAAAGGCAGAAGGATGAGGAAAAGGGAAACAACATTGGCAAATTTCATTATTTTACTGGGGTATTGCATGGTGAAGAATGTGGTTGGCATGGCGGAAATACAGGTAAGATCGATATACAACTAGTATATAATTATCTGGAGATTGCTGAGATTGATTGATATGACAAAAAGGAATATATATATTTCCCCTGGCATGGAAAAGAATTGCTTTTTCCTGTGACAAAGTTACAAGTTATGCATTCCTTGCATTGGGTGTGATCCAAATATTCTCCATACTTGTGTCTTGAAAGCTAAGGAGTCTATTTCCTCGAACTTTTTCCAGGGATTCTAAATCGAAACATGAATCAATAGTAAATGTTCGTGTAAGATTAAATTGCAGCTAACCGTGGAAGATAAAAAGTCGAGTGAAGGGTGATGGGTTAAGAACCGATTCCTAAATGTCTCTTTAGCCTTTATAAAAGGTGTGCGATGATAACAAACAAATTTCTGTTCAACTAGAGTAGGTGTAATAGCTTCAAGTTCGGTGCAAAAATGATTCGTAACATTGGTTCCACAACTACGAGAAAGGGCACACAGCCATACATCATGTAGTCCTAAAAGATTGTGCTTGTACATTAATTATTTCTATTATATTTCATGAGAATATACTTCTCTAAGTACAGTGCATATTTTATCTACATAGTCTACCTTCTTCGACAGGTATGATTTTTTTATAATATTAACAGTTCTATCTCATGAGATCTACTTAAATTTCTTCAAGAAGCATGAATTTTTTTTATTACATTAGTCAAATTTGATAAGCATAAACCTTCATTAGTCAGATTTGACTATCAGACTCTTCTTTTCTTCCCTTTCTCTTTCTCCATATAATACATGGATTCTCATAATTTGAAATAAAAGTATAATCGGGACGAATGGAAAATTTCAATTGGAGGTTTGGAAAAAAGTCACAAGAAGGTGCATATTTGCATAATTATTTCTACGTACATAATCTACCATCTTACATTTATATTTCATGATCATGAAATTTACGTTCTGGTATCCAATTATCATCACAAGTCATCATATACGTGTAAGAACTTTAAGTATGGTCGGCTATGACATCAGTGGATTCCAGTGAACTGACGTCTACCGCGTCCTTCACAGATTATAAAAGCAAAGATATAGGGCTACATCACAAGATTCAATGTCAAGAAATTCTTTGCTTCCCCTGCCAAAGCCTATTTTTATGATTTACCACCATAGGCAGCAAAGTATTGTACTCATCTAAGAGCATTTCTTTACCTTTTTCTTTGCTTAACTAAACCTCTCGGTTATAAATAAGAAAGAAGAAGATTTTAGTGTGACACAAAAAATCATAAAAAATACGTACCATTGAAGCCTCACCCTACTTGTGCAAGTTTGTTGTTTAAGGCAAGACACATTTGTAATACATTTATGATTGCTCCAAAAAAAAATGCATAGGATACAAATTCAATCATCTTTAATATGTTTTGCAGTCTTCAAATGCATTGTTAAACCGTTGATAATTAAATACAAATTAGACCTACCACCTCTTTTCGTTTGCCTCACCCAACAGAAACAAAATTTTAAAGGTACCAATACAATCACTACAGACATTCATGTAGTATCACATCATCAGTAATTTGTCTCGTTGCTGTAAGACATAAATGCAAGCTCTTCAGATCCTTTATAGTGATTTTCTCAATATTTCTAACCCAAAATATCACTCAATTTTTCGAAACGAATTAAAAAGATGTTGCAAGAATGGCTTATTGAGTAATTTTAAAAGTTGTACTCTCTTATGAGTAAAATATCACAAGGAACCCTAATCCCATCTAATCCTGCAACCCCTTGCTGCTAGCATCTCAATTATCTCCTGGGATAGGAAAAATCTAAGGGAAGCAAGCAACTTGACCTTTTTGAGCCGCACACAACATGCCCTAAGAGCAAGCTCAAACGCATTTATTGATACATTGATGAGGTTGACTAACTTTGCATCCTGCAGTCGTGTCAAATTTCCCATCACCATGCATAGTCCAACATCTGAAATGGCACAATTGCTCAAATTGATCTGCCAACAGAAACATAAATTAGCTTTCCATGAACAATTTTCTTATCGAGAATTAAGGCAGCTAGTGTTACCGCGATAAAGATTGACATGGTACAAGAATACACACACATCAATAAGTATACATCGTTCAAGCATCTCAAACCAAAGGTAAGATATCAAGATGACCAATTAACCACAGCTAAAAATTGATCTTGTAAGAAATGAAACTTTGTCCTTTTGTCAGTTTACAGCTGACTTTGTAAAGAGGATAGGGAAATATTACAGCTCCATGGCAGATGCTACACTTATGTACCTATTTAGAATGTATGCAATTGTCCATATGAAGTAAAACTAAAATATATGACGCAACTTACTAATCACAAAAATAGTCTATCTTACCATAGAACCTCAAAAACCCAATACAGGTGTCAACCTTAAGGAATTTCTGCAAACACATTCACGCAGTTACATGAATTGATGCAACGAACAAAAGTTTACAAAGGGATCTTGTGGGTTAAGTATATGCATGCAGCAACTACCTGATTCAGTTACTGTGTGACACAATCAATTGAAGCTTCATAAACAAAATTGTACCCTCATACGTGCATGTTCAGTAGACACACAATCACTGAAGCACTAAAAGACATGCAAAATGCATCAATTAATTTCCTTGAAAATGATTCAAGCTGCGGCCCATGTTGAAGCCAGTGGCACATACAATTAGAGGTGATCATAATTTACTGTCTTCATACATTATATAGGAAGTAGTTACACAGAAATCTCAGATCCACCTTAATTTTTAATGACTCCCAAGAATTATAGATTTCAAACAAAAATAACATCATTGGTCCATGCCCACACCTCAAAGATCAGAAACTAACGAAGAACACTAATACCAAGGAAAACATTCTTCTTTAGTATCTCTTATATCTTAAGAATGTCAAGGATGGTGCAAAATGGAAAATGTCCAACTTCTCACAATCAGCCAGTAATCAAATATGAGAAACATGGAATGCAAAGTAATTTGGCGAAACGACATCTGTTAATGAAGAAAGTTTAAACTATAAGATTAGCACCATAAATCCAACGTTTATAATTCTTTGAAAAAAGTATTCCACCCCCACATCACATAGGAAATCTTTGAAAAAATCTGCACAATTATAATTCTTTCGTTTGCAAAGGGCATGTTAATAACTTCAAGCCGTCTTTATATAACAAAGTAATGACAGCAGCATTCAAGTTTATATATTTGGTTAAAATTGGTATAAGAGAATATAATAAGAGCTGCATTGGTTTGCTGTGTTTAGATTGTGATTTAAAGCAATATTATCCTATCACATTTTGCACATGAAATAATTCCAATTCAAAATGCAGATTTGCGTACCTGTTGCAAGTTTCTTGAGTAGTGGGCGAGAGCCCAAAATCCTGAATCATCAATGTTCTCACAGAATTTTAGGTCCAATTCTGCAAGTTTTTTGCATCCAGCTGCAAGTGCTGTCAAACCTTCACCTGTAATGTTCAGAAGACCCCGCAGCTCCAGATCAGAAAGTACCTCCAAATGACCCAGACACTTCAACCCTCTATCAGTAACTTTATTGCAGTAAGACAAGTTAAGCTTCTTTAACTTCTTGCAACCAACTGACAATGCAGCTAATCCATCATCTCCAACTCCCGAACACCTGTAGCCATTTGTTTTAGAAAGTAATAGAAAATTTAATTCCTATACTGATGCTGATACTGCTCCAGAAAATAATTACCTGTAAAGATCAAGTTCACTGATTTTAGCACAGTCAGAAGCAACAAATGATAGTCCCTTGTCTGAGACATTAGTACATAGCCCCAGTTTTAAGCACAAAAGCTCTGAACATTTAGACAAATAACTGAGCCCTGAAGAAACAAAAGGAAGAAAAAAATTAAATAAACTAACAGTAGTTAATAATAAGCTGGATTTCCTTTTTACATTTCACAAGGCAATAAGTGAGCTTAAGAAAATGGAAATGCAAACATCAGTAAGAATTGCATCTCTACTCACATATCTTCTAAAAATAAGAAACAGAGAAAATCATGTACAGCTTGAAAATGTTGTTGAGTTACCTACGTCATTAACACCGGAACAATCTGTAAGATCAAGCCACTTAAGTAGGCAGGAGAATGATCCAAGACAATATAGGCTCGTCTCAGTTAATAGATTACAACATTCTAAATTAAGGCACATAAGATTCTGACAAGATTCTGCAATTCCTATTATTGCCAGGTCTGAAATATCACTGCAGCATGTAAAATTTACTATCTTCAAATTAATGCACCCAGATAGCTAGCTGCAAAATGCCATTGTCTGTCACCCCTTTGCATTTTCCAAGACCAATTTCAGCCAAAAAATTGCAACTTGTACTGATAATTTGGAAGATGTAGGGAGCAATCCGTGCTCCATCAACTCTTAGTACTTTTAGATTCCTTAAGTCCTTGAAGAGACATAATGGTGTCGTGTGAAGCTCCTGCAACCAAATATGACAAATTAAAGTCTAAAATTTCACATAAAGCAAATCAATAAGTGCTTTTTGCAGATAGAAATCCACTCACAAAAAAACAGTAGCTGGCACGGAGCTCTAGCAAACCATTATGTCCTTTGACCACTGAAAAAATTGAAGCTGAGCTCAATTTGTCACATCTTGATATGTCCAGTACCTGCCAGGCCATAAAATCCCCAAAAGTGAACCTTGTAAATTTATGCAATTTAGTTTATCCCCCAACATTTTCAGCATCCCAAGATATACGTGAGACCTATGAATCACCATTACAGCAAACGTTATGCAAAATTCCACTCAAATAACCCCTCCAATGGGTATTATAGGAACTAACTGCTGGAGGTCTGTTTTTTATTTAAACATGCATAGATGTACAGAGACAGAAGGGTTCATCCATTTTATGAGATGTAAGGGAAAAGAAGAGATTTATTTCTTGCAAGTGCAATGATGAAATAAACCAATTGTTACTTTCATCTAAGTGAGAAAACCTAGAGATATAAGTGAGCTCATTCACTTTATGAGATGTCAACAAGAAAACTATAGAGTAACATAAGAAGCAATTCTTTTTGGCCATGGCCCAAGGCTTTGGACATCCAACACAAGAATATAGCAGCAGCTAGATTTCAAAACAGCTAGCAGAAATAAACTTATGTATTATACGCATGGCATCCGTTACAAATAAGACAATTTTTATGGTTCATGTAAGTTTTAGTATTTCCACAGAAAACTCCATATCCTTTAAGAACTTGTAGTGGGACACAATTAAGTGGATTAAACCAACATACACATGAAGTTTATTGTTTAATTAGGTTAATGTGGCTGCCACTAAATTTCAATACGGCAAGAAGCAAACAAACACTTTTAGTTAATTCTAAAGTAAATTATTTCCCAGAACAATATATCTTTCAGTGTTCATGAAAAGTAGCATACATTCACCACATACAACTGTAGGACCCAATTAGGCTCTAACCTAGACTATTATAAACACAAAACTTATTGTTGAATTAGTTTATGTAATAGTTATGGGCACGTTTCAAGAAAGAACATATAAATGATTAGAATACAGTGACTTCTTTAAAGGATACCCAGATTTTAAATTTTATTTTGTGAATACATTTGTCATTTGGCACCAAGTCTTGTGTGACATTTCCCAAGTCTAGGAAGTAAGACTATGTTGCTTGCTTGACTACTGACACTGCTTAATACACAATCATGCACACCATCATGTAATTTGACATAAGTTTAGATTTCACACCATGTCCCTCACAGCAAGAATATATGGCTGCATATAATTTCACCATGGAAGATTTGTGTTAGAACATCTTCGTTCATATAAAGCTCCAAGTGCACTTTTAGCATTCACAACACCTGAATTATCTCCAATTTCTGTTCTGCTTATAATGGATAACTAGCTTGCAAACAACAAGGTCAGACTTCCTCACTTTTTAATCAATTTTATCCTCAGAAGAAATTCTGAAAGTCCTCGGCTACTTGAACTATAGAAAAAGAACAAAAGAAAATTTACTTTAAACAAACAAAGAGTTCACTAAGCACGGGGACAGATGCCCATAACACCAATTCGAGACGATATCTTAGTTATGTAGAAAATCTTCATCTTTTGGCCTACTTTCCCAATGTAAATGTGACTTAACACTGTGTTCACCTCTTTTTACAGTCCCTTTTGTTTCCTCACATGACTCAGCAATTTAACATATAGTTTGCTACTTTAAGCAATTTTTCTGTTTTAACCTTTGAAATGCATCACTACAGCTAGATCTCTGAGTTCGTGAATGAATACATTATGGCAGCATGTTAAAGAACACTATTTTGTTAGCAACTTTCAAACAGAAGAATTTCAAATATCAAGCAGAACTAACTGCTTTCAAAAGTCTTCATCTCTACCATAATCATGCTAACACACAATCGAAGTGAGCATAAAGGTAAGCCATTTGAAGGTTAAGAAACTATTATGTAGAAAAAGGTAGAATTCTGAAAATAATACAAATACGCTGAGCCACTCGCCTTAAGTGTCCATAAATTAAACACTAGAATTTGATGAAGCAAAACACTTCAAACTTCAAATACTACCAATTTAAGAAACACCTCAAAATAAAAGGCAACAAAAATCAAAACCACCACACTTTCAAAGATACCAAGAGAATGAAAACGTCTAAAAATCAAGCAGAACTAGATTATGCATAAATCTCTAACACTTGAGGCAGTTGCATTAAGTTTATAGCAAGAATCACGGTGCATAGTATCACATATTGGTATAAAAGCATACACTTCAATACTTTTCTTTAAAACTATGCAAATGTGATCAGACACACCATAATTTCCACCAGGTAAATAGCTAAAGGAGAAAGTAGTCACTTAGTAAAAGCTTAAACCATTCCTTCACCAACCGATATTCAAATTTCAAATTGCACCCAACAAACATGTCAGGAATTAAGACTAACCTGCAACGAAGGGCATCCATTTTCCATATACCGCAGAGCTACATCATCCACCATTCCACACCCCAACATGACTAACACTTCCAACTTCTGCATCCCACCAATCGAATGGAGCGCCTCACTAGTAACCTACATAAATTTACAGACAAAAACCCACTTCTCAATATCCTCAAAAAGACCAACATCCACAGAAAAACATCCTTCTATACATATAAAATAAACCCACTCGATTATCTAGCACAAAAACAATGCAACCGACCCCGAAGGAGTTTATGAAGAGTCAAACGTCTCGACTCTCCTTCCTGCATGCAAAATTCTCGCAGTCTATAATCTCCATAGTTATAAATGTAAAGAAAAATTCGACGGTACCATTACTGTATGTTACACATACAAGTTAAAAACATTTGGGTTAGCATAGACTTTTCTGTAACACATACTGTAACGAGAATATAGATATATCTAGGTACATCTAGATACATGTATTTACAACTGAATGAATGTCTAACCTTTAAGTAAGAGATATCAAGATGCTTCAAATTTGAGCATTTCTTGGACAAAAAAATAATCCCAAGATCAGTTATCTCAAAGCACCACTTCAAGCTGAGCTTTTCAAGCCTTTGACATCCAACTGCAATCTTTGCCAACCCAACATCCGTAACTCCAAAACACTTATCAAGCCTCAAATCCTTCAAATTAGCAGCCAACGACAGCGCAGCCGCCTCCAAATCACCGAAAACACAAGAATACGAAACATCCACAGCCTCCAAGATTGGACAAGCCTTAACCAAAATCTCCAGCCCAGAAAATCCCAACCCACAAGACCGACTCAAAACCACCCTCCTCAACCTCCTAGCCCAAAATGGGACCGACCCATTTCGCAAGAGCACCGCCACAGCCCCATCGTCGATGCGGGGGCAGCGGGAAAGATCAAGGGAGCTAACACAAGGGAATTTCGAAAGTAGCCACGGAAGAAACTCCGGACGGAGGATTCTCAAGTGGGTTCTCAGGAGAGAATCAACTCGATAAAAGGCTTTGCAGGTAGCCCGAAAGGATTTGAGGTCGGAGTCGTCGCCGGAGAGGAAGGAGTAGATTCGAGTCAGAAGGTCTTCGTTGAGAAATGACAAGATACTTACGGAGTCCATCAACAATATAGAATAAATCTTGGGTTATTTTTCTATTTCAATAATAAGTTCTTTTAGGTCGGGACAAAGAGGAATAGAAGGCGGAGATTAAGGAGGGGCTCAAGAGTTGATGAGGAGACAGACCTAGATGACCCAAAACGTGTATTTCGCAGTGTTAACGTTGTTGTCATGTTTTTTGGACAACTAGAGATTAGTTTTGGGATGTTTTTGGAGTTTCTTGAACTGGTTGAATTAGTCTGTGCTACTCTTCAGTTTGTTGCAGAGTCGTTATATGGTTGGTCAGATCAGATGAGCTGCTGGTGTGGGTGTTCATGTCCAAACTGTGTGTTTTCACTGTGTGTTTGAGCGTGAAAATGGTGGTGGAGAGGGGAGGAGATAAGTGGTGGAGTCTAGAGAGAGAGGGAACGGTGTTGATTGATAAGTTGAAATGTTTAACCGAGCAATAATATCAGAGATCACGTGATATTCACGTGGTTGGGTATGTTTAGTCAAAGCCATGTTTGGTTGGAGTGGATGAATTTCCCAATGAGGCTTTCTTTTCACAAATTATTCCAGAGAAATTCCAAGAATTTTAGAATTCGAAGGATTTGCATTTTCACTGTAAAATATTCCTTAAATAATTAAAACCATCTGTTTTATTAAAAATGTAGAGGGGTTTTAATAGTATTTATGATAGTTTTTTTGGTTCATGCACAACAAAAAAAGAATTTTGACCTTACCATCTAAAGGTACGTTCTTAAATAAACAACAAAAAATGTTAACCACAAGTTATAAGCATTTAAAATTTTGAAATAAAACCATTCTAAGATGATAATATTAAAAAGAGATAATCTTATAATCTTCCTTGAGGTTTATGCTAATGTCACTTGGCTCCCTCTTACTTTAGGAAATCACACTTGCCTCCCTTGTCTAGAGTACATAAGAAACCTACATCACAATTAATGAATTGACAAAAATACGCTTTAGCTGGAAGACTTAAATTAAATAATAATGATTTTGGAGCAAAAAATGGTTGTTCTAATTTACTACAAACCTCTAAAATCAACCCATAAATGTACTAAAAGCCCCCAAAAATTGATCGTGAGCCTCCCACCCTCCCCAAAATGGTGTCCGTTATGCTAATATATAACTTGAAAACACAATTTTTGCTAAAGGGAATCATTCCATGTCTAAGAGTTATCTTCCATTTACTCCAAAATGTTCCAGTTGTGGAGGAATAAACAAGTTTAGGAAATCCAGTTGCAGTCCATTTTGAGCCCCTTACTTGCTTTAAATGTCTTTTAGTTTTTGCACCTTCACGAAAAGTAATTGTTACAATTGCGACAATAGCTTTGGTTGTCGTTTATTAATGTTGTATTATTCTTTCAATTGAATAATAATTTATTATGAGTCTTTTTAAAAATGTGATGACTAGGCATACATTTACATTTATAAAGTATACTACGTATGTTAAGTTCCAAAATTATCATGTTTACATCCAAAAATTATGAAGAGAATTATATCCACACTCTGAATTAATTCTACAAGTTACTTTAAAGTAAACAAGTTCTACGTAAAAAAATATAATTGCATATTCACAAGATACATAGCAAAGGCGCAAAATTCTGGTGTAGAGAAGTCTTATTTTCAACTTGAAAGACCCACAATAAATTTTAATTTCTTCTCGTTTTTAAACTATTTTTTATTGCTTTTATTCTTGAGCATTACCTAATTCATATAGAGACAAAGGAGGGCAAATGTGGAATGAAAATAGCCTCATCTAGAGCGAAAATAATTTTTCTATGCTATCTTTTTTAACATGGGCTGAATTTGTTACAAGGTAATTTGAATCAAGGGAAGTGAGTGTGATTTTTTAAATTGAGGGGAGCCAAGTGATATTACCAGAAATCTCAGAGGAAGTTTATAAAATTATCCCCAACAAAAAACAGTGGGTTTTTTTTAATAAAAAATTTGGCAGTTATTTTATTAATTTTCATTAAGCTATTGTGATGTACGTCTTGGACAGCGGATTGATCATGCATGTGGGAGACTTTATGCAATAGACCATGTTAGCATATAGTAATCAGCATGTGAAGTGATATCTGGAAAGGTCCCTCGTGAAAACTTTACCTAACTAGATAATCTCTAAGAATTGTGCATTATGCCTAGGTGGAGAAGCTCTTTCTCAAAACAACTTTTTTTGATGTTATATTGATAAAATTTTGTGGTCAATTTCATATATATAATTATTGGATTTTCACATATAACTATATACAGAGTTATTATTACATCACGAGATATCACATGTAACTATATATTACATCAAATAAAATGATCAAGTGATATTGACATCGATACTCAAGAAAATTAAAAAAAATTAAAGTAATAGGAGTTTTCCATTGTGTACATTCTTATCCTCTACTACCATATTCTATAGGTATCATCAATAGATATAAACGATCTTTCAACAATTGTCCTAATTAGTGAATTGAATTTATGATGAAGCAAGAACCAATGGACTAGAATGTAAATGCATAAGAATAAAGTGGTATTGGATAATGAATGTGATACACTGAAAAGCTGGGGTAGCTGGAGGGGACACGCGGGTACCTCGAATAAGACAGGGAGTACAGTACAGTTGGAGGTACGTGTACGTAAGTCGTCGGCTGACGTGAATCCAATTCCCCAAAGCGATGAAATAATGCCCAACATGTGGGTCCTGCTAACGTGCAATGACCGTACCTATCTCGGGATGGTACGTCCGGAATCCGATGTAAAAGCCACATGGGCGTAAAAAGTACCCAATTTTATTTCGTTTTCAAATAAACTTCTTTTTTTACTCAAATTTTATGGGAAAATTGGTCTGCCAAAAAAAAAAAAACTGATTTTTTTTTCAGTTATTACATGATGGAATGGATTGCAATATAGGATTTGATTGATGGTTTAGCATGTTTACATATGAGCGGTGTATATTATAAGCCACTAAAGACGAATCAAGATACTTCATAATTGAAATTGAATTTACTTCGATGAGAATTTGATCGAGATTAATTCATAAATTAATCAAATTAAATTCAAATAATATTTTGTGTTAGATAAAAATTTTATTTAGTTCAGTTCAATAAATAAAAGATTTAAAATTTACATACGAATAAGTCAAGAATAAATTAATTACTCAAATTGAGTTCTAGTTTTGACTCGATAAAAGATTATTTAGATCCAATTGCAGAATAATTACAACTTCAAACAATATTATAAATTTCTTAAAATACTCAAACAAAGCGTGAACATTATTTATTCGATTCATTGAACTTGTTTACACTTTTAGGATCGAATTTCATAAAGTATGACGTGTGAATATATGTTAAATGTTTAGATTTACTTTTGCAAACATGTTTTTCCAATATCGTTGGCAATAAAATAACCAATCAACTAAAAGGTTGAGTGGTGATTTGATTCTTTGATTTGATTTGATTTTATTGGCGCCGCGGATGAGAGGGAGAGCCGTTGTTTCTAGAGAGGCTTCTAAAAAGGAATCGTGTAATATAATACAGTCAAGTGGTTTTAGATGCTTCAGCAGAATGCGACCCACAATATTAAAGAACTTTCCATTTACTGAATATTTACATTTTTCTCTGATCAATGTTGTCTTTTTAAGGCTTTAAATATAGTAGCCAACTACGACTATCCAGTCACTCCTAGAAGATGGCTTTTAGTTAATTGCACTTAAAATTTTACCTCAAATGTTGCAACTCCATTTATGTTTTGTTAAAGACATATAGGATACGTTTGATTCAAATTGTTCAATTACTATCACCATAAATATCATTAATCCTATTATGATCAATATATTTGGTTTAGTAATGAAATGAGTATCATTTCCTCTAAAAAAAATTAATGAATTTGATAAAATAATATTTTGAGGAAATCACAGAGACTCTAATTAATCACTTTTATTTTAATTGAAAGATAATAATAATTATTTTTCAAACTTCAACAATGGACGTAAATCTCATTCCCTTCCCTGATTCCCTTAAATCAAACATTTCATCATCCTTTTGTTTTTTTTTTAATCTTATCAAACTAAACAATCACATTGACATTTTCCACTCCTACAATTACTAATATTTTGAGAGAATCACAGAAATCTCAATTAATCACTTTTATTCTAATTGAAAGATAATAATAGTTATTTTCTAAACATTAACAATGGATGTAAATCCCATTCCCTTCCCTATTTCCCTTGAATCAAACATTCCATAATCCTTTTGTTTTTTTAATCTTATCAAACTAAAACAAATCACATTGAGATTTTCCACTTCTACAACATATAGAAATATAGAGTTTAAGATGCACATAGACTAATTGAAAACATTACCCCCATTTGACACATAGAATATACAAAGTCCAAACGCTAATTTTGACGAGTTTGATAATATGAAAAATACATTGTATACATCCAAAATAAATATTAAAAATCCATGTTCATTTTCCAGTAACTCAGTTTTTGAAAATACTAGTTGGAAAATGGGCAAAATGAGAGCTACAATCAAAGCAATCATGCCTTTTATTTAAAAATGAACAGAAAAGTCTTCCTAATATCCTAGCAAGCTCATCGTAGTTGCATGCTTTTAATCCGTCGGTAGTTTTTCTTTGACAAGTATTCTCTTCTTCAAATTTTCTGTCCTAAAAGGCACATTCGTTCCTATGTCTAGCTCTTATACATTTATCACACATATTAATTTGTATATGTATTTACCAAATTAACATGCAAAGTTTATTAATTTTTAAAAATATTATGAATTAATACACGTGACAAATGTATAAGAGTATGGTAGAGTACAGAAAATTCAAAGTAATATTTTCCTTGCTTTCTAGATAACTAATAACATCTTTCTATATTAAATGTCAATTGACTGTTAAAAGCCTACAATCCAGTTTATTCAAGTATTTGAATATGTCATTTTCATTTGTTAATGCACAGATACTTTGAACCCTCGGAACTAAAGTTGCATTAATATTAATACTCATTGAATTTAAAATTCAAAGTTAATTTCAAGGTCATATGTGTTAGTGATGGTGGCTGAATTTAAATTGCAAATCTTGTGTGTTCCTTCGGAAAAAGAATTAAAAAACAAAAGTACAAATCTTGTATGTGGTGAAACATTATACCATTTAGGACCAATCTTTGACAAATATATAACATGATTGCATATTTGCATGCGTTCTAGAATAAAATTTGGGTGGTCAAATATTCTGCCTTGATGATCTTTCAAAGTTGTACCAAAGTAACAAAGATCTTTCAAAGAATTCTGAACTAGATTTTCTTTTGCATTTTGTGATCTACAATACCACAAGGTTGATATGTGCAAATTGCAATCCAAGAAAAGTACCAAAGAACCCCACAAATTTCAGACCGGAAAATAGTCCAAAAGAAGGAAGAAGAAAAAAAAAAATTCCAGACGCCCTAAAAGCTGCATTTGAAAGTTCTACAGCTTAGAAAAATCACACCAAATAAATTAAGGTATAGTTGTTTAATTGATTTGGTATAGATAAGCAGAGAGTAACATGGTATACGAATATATATATTGAAATCACAAACTTTATCAAATTCACGGAACCTATATGATACGTAATCATCATCAACCGTACGTTTGGATTCTTTATTCTGATTCGAGGGAATCATGTTGCACAACTTGCTCTTCAGGAAGAGCATCTAGGTGCCCACATTTGGATCTTTTTTGTGGTGCACTCACTACTTGAGTATTTTTCTTTGTTCTTTCCACCTGTTCCCTATTGCTTGCTGGTGCATGTACCTAATTTCCATTCTCTTTGCCTGTGAACATTATATCTGTACATCATTTTATATCATTTCCTTACATCAACATATATCATTTTGTTTACTTGGCGCTCTTTTAAACCATAAGATCTACAGATGGAGTCGTGAACCCAGTTCACTTAAGAATCTCCCATGTATTTCTATCCCCAAGTGTCTAGTACTTATGTACCATAAAATGATTATAGACACCAAATTTTGACACACTATTTATTTTTAAAACATTAGAGGGCATGTTTACATTTTTTGGGCTAAATTTTAATTTTTTTAATAATCTTGGGGGCAAAATAGTAATTTTTATCTGTAAATATTTTTCTATCAGCTTTTGGCAGTTTTAAATTCATATTTTTACTTTCATACGAATTTGTTAATTTTTTATGATTTTTTTTTTGGATTTAATTGGTATTCTTTTATATTTTTACCAGCATAAGAGCAAAATGGAAATTTCACCTCGCGAACACCATTTTAGCTCATTTTAGGTCTCAAATTTATTTTTCTAAATTCTTTAAGCATGTTTCTAAATTTTTTATTTTTTCGGGAACGATTGCTATTTTTTCTATAAATACTGCATTCAATGGCAAAAACTGTCATTTTATAGTTTGAATTTATTTTTTGTCAATTTTTGAGTCATATATGCATTTCCTATGGTTTGAACCTTATTTTCAATTTTTGGTAATTTTTCGAGAACAATAGCTATTTTTCTGAGAATTTTCATTATCCAGGGGCAAAATCATTGTTTTACAGTTTAAATTCATTTTTTGCCAATTTTTGAGTCATAAATGCATTTCTTAGGGTTTTATGATTATTTCAAATTTTTGGTAATTTTTCGAGATCAATAACTATTTTTCTGAGAATTTTCATTATCTAGGGACAAAATAGTCATTTTATAATTTAAATTCATTTTTCACCAATTTTTGAGTCATAAATTCATTTCCTAGGGTTTTAAGATTATTTTTAATTTTTGGTAATTTTTCGAGGTCAATAGCTATTTTTTTGTGAATTTTCATTATCAAAGGGTAAAATCATCATTTTACAGTTTAAATTTACTTGTCGTCAATTTTTGAGTCATAAATGCATTTCCTAGGGTTTTTAGCTTATTTTTAATTTTTGATAATTTTTTGAGACCAATAACTATTTTTTGTATATTTTCGTTGTTTAGGGGCAAAATCATCATTTCATACCCTGGGCGCATTTTTTATCAGCTTTAAGCTCTAACTTTAATTTTGAAATTTATTTTGAATTTGTTGGAAGATTTTGGAGATTATTGTCATTTCTTTGTATTAATTTTTTAATTTTTTGGCTTAAAAAATATTTTTTAAATAAAATTAGAATTTATTACCAGTGGCGTTTTTGTTATTTTGTAGTATTCTTGGTGATCAAAACAACTGGCCCTATAAATACCCCCTTTAATCAGAAAAAATAAGAAAAAAGAAAATCAAAAACCCTAAAAACACATACATGTTCCTCCAATTCTATATCAAAACACGCACTATTCACCTAAAAACACACACTGCACACAACAGACGCTGTTTACATTTTGACTTCAACTGTTCATCTTCATCAATGCCTACGAGTTACTGTTTATTATCAACTCCAAGCTTAAAAGGCAAGTTCTTAAGTTTTGATTCACTTTTATTTCCCTTTTTCTAGGAAAATCTAATTAAATTTATTTGTTTACAATTTTAGTTAAGTTCTTGGATTACCTGCTATTCTTAATATTGTTTTGTTCTGAGTTTCTTTTTCTCGTTCCTGGATTTTCTAGCTGTTTTGTTGTTGGGTTTGTGTTCTTATTTCTGGGTTTTAGTTTTGGGTCTCTGATTCTCCGTTTTATCTCTATCGTCTCCCTTTTCAAGCCATCCGACCACCGTCTCACTTTATCTCCTCCATAAGAAATACCACCAACACACTATCGGACCACCAAGCCACCAAAACATATCAACCTTATAATATCCCACATCGGTGGGAACAAAAGAAAAGGAATGGTATATGACATTCTACGTTTAGATTACTAAATAACTTGGTTTAAGCATTTTGAGCTCGTAATTTAAAATTCAAAAGTTATTGGGCCAACCCAGACGCAGAATGTTACAAATGGTATCAGAGTGAACCTCGTGTGGTTTCTGTACGGGGTGAGACTGGGCTTATGGTATTTGGACCGGACTACACAAGGAAGTGAAGGAACTAAGTGCTGTGCGGGGCTAAGTGCTATGTCGACTTAAAGGCGGGAGCCACCTCTAGAGCCCGGACGAGCCACCTCTAGAATCCGACACAACCGAGTGAACAGTCCGGATATGAATTGAGCTTTGCAATGACGCAAAGGCCTAAAGGAGGGGTGAATGTAATATCCCACATCGGTGGGAACAAAAGAAAAGGAATGGTATATGACATCCTATGTTTGAACTACTAAATAACTTGGCTTAAACATTTTGAGCTCGTGATTTAAAACTCAAAAGTTATTAGGTCAGCCCAAACGCAGGATGTTACAAACCCTGCTCAATCCTAGAACAAACCACCATCAAACTCAAACAGCTCCACCACCTCCTTCCGTCAGCAACCAGCCTGTCTCATCCTTCTCTACCAATCAACCACCAATTCTCAAATCAGCCCAATCAACACCTCTCTAGAACAAAACAAACCTCCCAAGTTCGTGGCCAAACAGAGCTCCGAATCAGCGTCGACATCATCAGTAATCACCACCATAACCAATAAACTACCGATCAATTCAACCCTTTTCCACCCCCCTTAACCAAGAACAGTCTTGTCTTTACCATTCTTATTCCAAAATCCCAGCATAGAACCAACACAATCTATAAAACTCACAAACGTAGCCAAACCACAATCCCTGTAAACAACATTAGTCACCCAAAACCCCTCTGCTCCCCAAATTCCCTACCTCTGCTTGCTTCTTTCCCTGAACCACCCTCCCTTTCTGCCAAATCCATCGCCTCCTTCAACCTCATCTCCACCATCCCTCTCTAATCCTCACTGGAAACCAACCTCAGGACCTCAACCTACCCCCAACTCCTCCAATCATCACGCCAAATTGCCAATCACCAAAAACAGACCCCTCCCAAACTCAGATAAACACACGCAAACAACCATCTCCCTTGTCTCCTCCCATTCATTGCCAGCACCATCTCCCGCGCCATCAATCTCACCATCTCACCGGCACCCACCCTCTTCCATCAATCCTAAAACAACAACCACCCAGCTACCATTTTTCCAAACTTGCAAAAGTCACTAAACCACACAAACAACTAATACAACTACCAAAACCAGCAAATTTGCCCAAAATGCTTCTCAATTGTAACCCAATTACACACACAGAAGCTCCAATACAGCCATAAAAAACCAGAGCATTGCAACAAACAATCCAATAGCCAGAATCAAATGCCCAGTATTCCACTACCATTAGCCTAAATGGCTTCTCCACCAACGTCCACTAGCCACTACCATTGCCCATAGCCTCCACTCACAGTTGCAGCTCTCTCTCGGCCTTCTTCCAATTCTATTTGGACATATTTTTAATCATTGAAATTTCATTTGATTGTTTGTTTATGTGGTAGATTTGTTCATAGTTTTGGAGTTGGGATTTGAATTGGGTGTAAGAAGAAGCTAAATAACCCAAATCACAATTTGGGGAAGTGGTTAGAAAGATTAAAAAAAAAAAGAACTAGAGGGAGAGGGAGGGCGGTCGAAGAAAACAGAAACGAGAGAGAGCAGAGAGCTATAGGCAGTGAGAAAGAGAGAGTGGCGGAGAGAGAAGCAGAATTCAGCGAGGGAGAGAGAGAGAGAGAACGAAGTGGTGAGAAAGAGAAAAAATAGGGACTGGAGAAAAAAGGGAGAACAAAAGCTAAAAGAAAAACAGAGGGAAGAAGAGCGAAAAATGGAGAAAAAGAAAAATGGCAGAGAGGAGAAGAAGATGAAGGAGAGAAAGACCGAGAACGGAGAGTTGAAAAGGGATTTAGGGGGATTGAGGGGTTTGTGCGTAAATTCTAAAAATTTTGTTTTGTCTGTTAAATTATTTCACTAACAAAAATCTTTGCGTTTTAGTCATTAGAATATTAGATAATCTCACAATGCCCCTGAGACTTGTTTAATTACTGTTTATGGGTTCTTGATAATCATAAATTGACCCTCGTGATTTTTTTTAATATTTTTAATATATTTTTTTATTATTTGCAATTGACCCTCATTTGTTTTAATTCATGTCTTTGCCCCTCAATTTGCTAGAATTTGCACTTTTCCCCTTTATTTGTTGGTACTTACATTTTTATGCTTTATTTATTAAATAGTGGTACCTTGACTAGTTTGTTTATTTTGATTAGTATTTGCACTAGGTCTTTAAAAGAGATATCCCGATTTCTCGTTGTTTTTCTCTTTATGTGCTGCAATGTGCTCTTATGTAGATTATTACTTTTTCAACCCTTAAAATTGTAGCTAACTTTCCCGATGTAATAGTTAGGGCTTGTGTGCTTTTGCATGCTTACGTGCTTATTTGTTTCACCGCTTTCATTAGAATTTTGCATCTAGATATTACGTCTATGTGTTATGTGCTCCTACTTGACTTTATATCTCTTTATAAGTTTAATTTGCTTTTTTAATTCATGCTTTACTAGTTAATTCATGTTTTATTAATTTTGTTATTCTGTCATCACATTAGTCTAATGCTATTTGTGGTTTTTTTCGTTTTTCCCGCTATTCCAATGCTAGTGGGAATCCCTAGAAAGGGTTAATCCAACGCTAAACCCTTAGGGCATTTTAGTGCTAGGTGCACTCATATGCATTTCACATCTCATTTCACACACTTTTAGTTTTATTTCCATTTGGCATGATTTTTATTATTATTATTATTATTATTATTATTATTATTATTATTATTTTGACACATCTTTAAATGCATGACATCTAGATTGCATTTCACTTAGACTTTTAGGACATCTGTGTGATCTGACTAGAAATAGTCGCCTACTCAAGTGGGAAGCGGTGGCGTACATGCCGTTCCCCCCTCCGTGAGTAAGAACATTCAGTCACGAGTTATTAGTCTCCCGTACCCGTTCTGTTGCATACCTACTTTCTTTCTTCACTTACTATATATTATTATTTTCTTTTCCTTTTTGCATTTCATTTTGCATTCACACTTGTGACTCCCTCGAGCTCTTGACTCAGGCCTCGCAATTAATGCGAAAATCCCGACTAAGCCTCAACGGAACATGTCGACCCTCCGGATACTCACATTTAGACTTGGGATTTGCATTCATTTAGACACATCCGAACGCGATAGAACTTAGGGTTAATTTAAGAAATTTTGATTAAATTTCGCAACTAGCCTCGACTAGGTAAAAAGGGTGCCTTAGGCACAAACCTTTGCCTTCCCTTTCTTCAAATGTGACTCTTGGACCTTTTTCTCTCATTTTTCGTAGACCGGAGTCGGAAAAGGGTTTTAAATAAATTTTCTAAATTTTTTTTTACTTTTGTTTTATTAAACGATTTTTCGGATGACTTGTACATCCCAACTCAATACCAAGTGGCGACTCCATTTTTTAAAATAAAATCCTTTTTCAAAATCAATTGGCCAAAACTGTCGCATTTTTAGTCTCTGCCTTCCTTTTATGTTAAAATACCATTTTTTTCCAAAAAAAATACTTTTTCACTAAAAATTTGATTTTTTTCACACATACGTACTATTTTTTCAAAACTTTCTTTTAAAAAAGGGTTACCGAATCATACCACCTTTTCGGGGCTCGATAGTCAACGACCCCACTAGTACCTTTTACGATTTTTCGGACGCGACAATGATTCTAATAATGGTCAACTAAATAAAAGATATACGTATCATTTAATTTGATATTTATTTATGTACGTCGTATTCGTAAACCAAGCACCTTCTTATAGTCTTGTTATGAAAAGGTTTTTGGTTGTCTCAAGAAAATGTACATGTTACTACCATTTGACTTGTTGATCTATGTAGTGTCAAGGTTCCATTTAATTTAGGAGTGCTTTCAAAACAATATAAGCTAAATGTGAAGTTTCATACAATTCCTAACTCTTTCAGGTAATTGAAGAAATGTTTTACCCCTTTCTAAACTTTTTTCAGGTAATTGAACAAATTTGTAAACTTTAGTTCATATGATCAATACAAAGATGTTGAATTCTGTTGCTTTTTTATGGGCCGGGGGGGGGGGGGGGGGATGGAGGGAGGGAAAAGAGTTACTAGTTAGTAAGCTGCGCTTTAGGAATTTGGGTGTTGAAAAACTACTTGATCCACTTAAACAAGCTTTGTATGTGGACAGCTATTTTGTGGTCCAATTACTGGTCCAAGCCCACAATCAAAGACTATGCTTACGCAACTTGGATTCCATTCACATGGAAAATTTGCTGAATTTGTGAAGCCTGTTGCCTTGTTAGCTTTCAGTAGCAACCTATCCAGGAACTTTCATGTAGCCACTTTTTTTTTTTTTTTTTAAATCTTAGAAATTTTATCTTAAAATACATCTTTATGCTTTATAAAATGCTGGACTAGAACAGTGAAATTCAATTGTCACATGAGTTTTTGCAACAAAATATGGACGGGAAGCTATTGACAGTAGAGGTATTGATACTTCTTTTGTGCATTTCAATAGTTAGAAGCACATCAGAATTTACAAAACAAGATGTAGGAACCTTATTAATCAAGAAGATAATAAAGGGGATAAAGCTTGGAGAAAGAGACTAGGGTTCACCGATGCTTCATCCCTTTACATACAGTACATCCATTTCTTCACCTTACCTACAAACTTGGATAGTGTGGGTTTGTGGGTCCTGTCTTACATCCCCTCCCCTTTATCCCTTACCCCTTTGGGGTTTGATTTAAAAAAAAAAAAAAAAACTTGGTATTGGAATGCCAATGATGGCTTCTCAAACAGTGGATCTTACGATTTGTGTCCAAGAAAGGGAAAAAGAAAACAGAATTGGACCAAATTGAAGAAAATGAACTGATTTCAATTGAATTTTTGGTAGTATTAATATTTAAGAGACTTTTTTTTTTTTTTTATCTTCTACTAATTCTTTTCTTCTTCTTCTTCTTCTTCTTCTTTTTAAAAAAGTATGGATAACATGCAATCTTTTGACTTGTGTCAATCCTTTTTTTTTTTTTTTTTTTGTGTGTCAATCCTTTGATTTATCTTCTCATGAGCATTACACATGTCTAGTGCAAAATAGTGGATAACACTGAAGATTAATTAAAGAGTTAGGAGATAAATAAACAAGATTTGTACGAGATGACAACATTGTCTTTTCACTAAACTTTCGGGAAAATAGTATAATTTAAAAATGATATAACTAAAACTTTTCATTTTTTTTAGAGAAAATTTTCCGAAGTTTTGGGGTCAATTGCAGGTCCTTTATGGGCTACGTTTATGCATAACATTAAATAAAATTCTCGTACTGCTCCTCCTAGAATGGCCAAAAGAAAGATTTATGCATCAACCTATACCTTAACAGATTTTGGCTACCTCCATCTCTACATGTTGGTATCAGTTTAGTTAGGGAATAATAAAATCTATTTCCGTTTGTAGTTACAAGAAACTGGTTGCGTGATAACCTATTGTAGACACCAAATTTTGACACACCATTTATTTTCAAATACTGGGGGGCATGTTTGTACTTTTTAGGACAAATTTTAAATTTTAATAATCTCGGGGGGTAAAATAGTAATTTTATCTGTAAATATTTTTCTATCAATTTTTGAGGGTTTTGAATTCATATTTTTACTTTTATATTAATTTGTTAATTTCTTATGATTTGTCTTGATTTAATTGGTATTTTTTGTATTTTTACTAACACAAGGGCAAAATGGTAATTTCGCTTCGCGAATACCATTTTAGTTCATTTTTAGTTTCAAACTCATTGTTGTAATTCTTTAGGCATGTTTCTTAATTTTCTTGATTTTTCAGAGATGATTATTATTTTTCTGTGAATTTTCATTGCCCAAGGGCAAAATCGTCATTTTACAAATTAAATTCATTTTTCATCAATTTTGAGTCAAAAATGCATTTTCTAGTATTTTAAGCTTATTTGTAATTTTTGATAATTTTCTAAGGACAACAGCTATTTTTCTGTGAATTTTCATTGTTCGAGGGCAAAATCGTCATTTTACAGCTTAAATTCATTTTTTTGTCAAATTTTGAGTCAAAAAGGCATTTTCTAATGTTTTAAGCTTATTTTTAATTTTTGATAATTTTTTTTTTTTAGGCTATTATTTATTTTTTTTTTATATTTTGTTATATAAGGGCAAAATTGTCATTTCACATTCTAAACTCATTTTCCACCAATTTTTGGTCCCAAAATTCGTTTTTAGATTTTAAGAAGCATGTTTCTAAGTTTCTGATTTTTCTGGGAGTGAATTAGTGTTAATGAATTTATTATATTTTTCTTGGTTTTATTGTGAAAGAATAAATTTTTAAAGGATAAAGTTATAATTTTGTAGCCAAGGGCATTTTGGTCTTTTAGCCCTTTCTTGGAGGTTAAGACTTGTGCAGTATAAATACCCCACTTGGGAGAAACTCTAAAAGGAAGACATTTTTTCTCATTCAAGAAGATCAAACACACACTCTCACACCCAAAAACACACACTTGAAGCCGTGTCCATCACTTTGTTACTGTTCATCGTCTCTCTCAAGAGGGCTATTACTCTTCATCACAGATCAAATTTTCAGCTTAAAAAGGTAAGTTCTTAGTTGTTTTTCCCTTTGTTCTGATTTATTTTCTTTCTATTTTTACGTGAAGTTAATCAAATGTCTTTATTTGCTAAGATTTTATTGATTTTTCCTCTGAATTTTGCCTTCGGTATTTCTGGATTTATGTTCATATTTCTGGGTTCATATTTTCCCTTTTTGATTTGTCGTCTTCACCGATGATTTGTCAAACAATCACAAAAGCCTACCTTTTAACCACCATTCTCTCTCTTCCCACCACCGTCCCCTGCAACTTCAGACCACCAATTGCAACGGAATTCCAAAGTCATCAAGTATGAGCAACACATAAACCCACGAACAACACCAGAAATTCTTCCTAAATCACGGACCCATGAACGATTAACAAAACCTCAAACCCAGAACCCCCAAAAAAATCCACCGTCTACCAATTCTTTCCACCACCAGTATCCATCTGCTCCATCACCTGCAGAAACACAAAGAAGAAATTTTACCAAGCCATCATTAACGCCTCACCACCACCTTGTCCATACCATCAGATGTCCAAAACATCACAATCAGCAACCATTCTCAGCTCTCTCTAACCCATCTCCACAAGCCATCACTTGCAAAGCGAAAACAACAAATACAACAAAAAACAGTCCAGCGGCCTCACCCTCTCCATTGCAAACCACACGTTCCACCTCAAATCATCACCTGCAAACAATAACAACCCAATAGCTTCATCAATCAGCTACCCAACATACATCCCGGCAATCAATACAAATCGCAAATCCCACAACACAGAACATCTCCAATTGCCCAAAAACTTGCAATAACATCCAGTACGCACACACCACACACTGGATTTTACAGACATAAAGAGCATCAAATACACACACACACACAGAGAGTCGAACAAATCACAGATTCAACTACAATTTCACATTTCAACCCACCAACAGCCCCCCCAATTGACTCAGACCAATCCCACTTCCACCTTCACAGTCCCAGATCACCAGTAGCGCCACCACTCCCGTCACCTAGCTCCACCATTCACCCCAAAATCCTACCACGGTCATCAATTCCCCCAACAACATTTCCCCTGCCATCTCTGTCTTCACTTTGCTAGACCAGTCCATACCCGAAGCCCCAAACTCGCACCACCAGATATCAATTACTCACAATTGGCTTCACTCGTTACCTGCAAGAAAACCAACAAGACAACCATGACACCACCCCAAAGCATTAGCAAAATTCCCCATCAAACGCTGCCCATAATTGTAGATTTCACCCCATCACCCCTGTCATCAGAGCCATATAATCACCTGCCTGGACTCAACACCTACTCCATCTCCCATTTCTTCAATGCCACCCCTATTTCGAGAAAAAAACCTGGGGGTTGAAAGAGAGAGTGAGAATCGAGAGTCACTGGAGAGAGCTAAGGAAGAGAATAGAGGGAGAATGAAACGGAGAGAAAAGAAAAGCAGAAAAGGAGAGAGAGAGAGAGAGACCAGTAAAAAAAAAAAAGCAGAGAAATAGACAAAAAAAAAAAGAAAAGAAACGAAAAAAAAAAAAGGAAAAGATAAGATGGAGAGTAAGACGGAGGAATTGGAGTTAGGGGAAAAATGCTGTGATGAAGATTAGATGGCCGAATAAGGGAGGAAATTATGTGTTGGGAATCAGAGGTTTAAAGCTTGAAGCTAGGAAGTTTTCTTGGTTTGGTGTGATTTGAAATTCAAGGTTTCAGGATTGGAGGATTTAATTTTTGATAAAATTTGAAGTTAAAGTGAAGAATTGTCGGGAGAACTTGCTTTTCTGGAATGGCAGGCTTTCTGGGGAATTTGGTTTCGGGTGGTCTCGGGTAACAAAGAAGATGACTTGGGTTGTGGGCCAAAGGCATTGATTTTATTAGTTAGTTTGTATTTCCTAGTTTAGTTTGTTTATTTACTTATTCATTAGTTCCTTTTAGTTTTGTAGTTTCGCTACTTTATCTATGTATTTTGTTATTGATCCCTTTAGTTTAATTAAAGGTTTACTTGAGCAATTAGTCTAGTTAATTAACTCTATTTTTTTTTTGGGAGATATTTTATAATGAAGAAAATATTCGTGGTTCAGTCCTTGCTTTCTTGAGTATTGTTAATAGGCCCTCAAAACTTATTGAAGTTATGCAATTAAGTCCTTCGTAATTTCGTATTGACCCACCAGATTCCATTATCTTTCAATTAACTCCTAATTATCTTCAATTGGACATTAACACTGCTGGAATTATGTTTTGTTCCCCCCAATTTGCTGCAATTTGCATTTTAGTCCAATAACTTTGCTGAAAAATACATTATCACCCTCCAAACTTGCTGAAATTATGTTTTTTTGCCCCTTGTACTTGCTGTAAATTGTGTTTTTTTATCTTAATTTGCTGGAATTAATATGTTTACTCCTAAAATTGTTAAGAATTTATGTTTTATGCTTTATTTTACTTAAATAGTGGTACCTTTAACGCATTTGCTCATCTTGTTAGCATTTCGTACCGAGTCTTCAAAAAAGGTACCCCCATTACCCGTTAATTTCTTTTTATGTGCTCCAACGTGCCCTAATGTGATATTTTATGCAATTTTTTATGCGTTTCTTATTTTATCCACTTTTTGCGTATTTATTTATTTTGTGTTATTTAATTTTAAATTTTATTATTTTGATAAAAAATGTAATATTTTTTGTATTTAGCTAGTCAATGTAATAGTTAGATTATTTTTCTCATATTTTAGTAAAATTTTGTATTTAGATAGAAAGTGTAATAGATAGGGCATTTTAATTTTCCCCCTTTAAATTGTAAATTAAGCCCCCCGGTGTAATAGTTAGGGTTTATTGCTTTTGCGTGCTTACATGCTTATTTCTTTTACCGCTTTCATTAGGACTTTGCATTTAGATATTATGTCTATGTGCTACGTGCTCCTATGTAATCTTATATGTTTTTATATGTTTAATTTGCTTTTAATTCATGCTTTAATGTTTAATTCATGATTTATGGTATGCCGTCACCACACTGGTCCAACGCTAGTTGTGGCTTCTTTCTTTCCCGCTAGTCCAATGTTAGTGGGACTTTTTAGAATGGGCTAGTCCAACGCTAGACCCTTAGGACATGTTAGTGTTAAGTACATTCGTGTGCATTTCACATCTCATTTCACGCACTTTTAGTTTTCTTTTTGTCATGATTTTATTATTACTCTTATTATTATTTATTATTATTATTTTAATGCACTTTTAAAAATGCATGACGTCTAGGTTGCATTTCACTTAGACTTTAGGACATTTGTGTGATCCGACTAGAAATAGTCATCTACTCACGTGGGAAGCGGTGGCGTACATGCCGTTCCCCCCTCCGTGAGTAGAAATATTCAGTCACGAGTTATTAGTCCCCCGTACCCATCATGTTGCATATCCACCTTCTTTCTTCACTTACTATATATTATTATTTTCTTTTCCTTTTTGCATTTCATCTTGCATTCACACTCGTGACTCCCTCGAGGTCTCGACTCGGGTTTCGCAATTAATGCGATAATTCCGACCAAGCCTCGACGGAACATACCGACCCTCCCGATATTCACATTTAGACTTAGGATTTGCATTCATTTAGAGACATCCAAAACGCGATAGAATCGAGGGTTAATTTAGGAAATTTTGATTAAGCCTCGCAACTAGCTTCGGCTAGGTTGAAAGGGTGCCTTAGGCGCGAGCCTTTGCCTTCCCTTTCTTCAAATGTGACTCCCGGACCTTTTTCTCTCGTTTTTCGTAGACCGGAGTCGAAAAAGGGTTTTAAAATATTTTTCTAAAATTTTATTTTATTTTTTATTTTTTTGTTAAACGATTTGTGGGTGACTTGGTACACCCTAACTCAATACCAAGTGGCGACTCCATTTTCTAAAATAAAAACCCTTTTTCAAAAATTATTTGGCCAAACCTGTCGCATTTTTAGTCCCGGCCTTATTTTCTTTTAAAATACCATTTTTCTTAAAATACACTTTTTCTACTAAAATTTGATTTTTCTCACACACGCACGATTTTTCCAAAAACTTTTATTTTCAAAAGGGTCTCGGACCGAACCGTCTTTTTGGGACGCGACAGTCAACGACCCCACTAGCACCCTTTCCCTTACGTTTTTCGGATGCGACACCTATTTAGACCCAACCCAGTTAAAAGCAAGACATTTTTTTTTATATAAAATGTCTCAAAAGAATTAAATAAAAAATATTTATAGACTTTATGTGCATCTTTATATATATACTAAGTTCTTTTTTTCTATTTTTTTTAAGCTACTTGATATATCAAACATTCAATTTGTTGTAAAAAAATGAGTTAATTGTTTTGCGTGTTTTATGTCTTGATCTGTTGTTTATTAATTGTACAAAAGTTGTTTTGTGTCATGTTCTACTTTGAAACATGACTTTATTACATTTTCTTCATACAAATAAAAATAAAAACTCTAAGGATAGATTATGATGTAACAAGTTTCACAATTAGCAAATACACTTTTTTATTTTGCCATTACTTTTTTTTTTTTTTATGATAAATTTGAAGAATGCTAAAGAACCCATTACACTGTGGATTTGGGTCTAAGCTCAATACCCTCAACAATGAGTCCCCCTTTGATGTGCTGACCATTAACCTCTCTCAGGCACATTTTCACCTCGTTTTCACTCCCATCATTGTAGAACTCACCCAATTCAACCTCCAACCATCCATCTTCCCTCTCTTTGAGCACCCTTTCTTTCCCTGTAGAAAGTCTTGATTCCAATGCCTCATTGATGGTTTGCAATAGGCAAATGCTACAACATTCGTGCCTCCGAAGAAGAGTTGTCCCACAAGATTTGTAATCCCCGGCTTCAATCGCAACCTCTATGGGGAATGAGTGTAATCCATAAGCACGTTTTGCAAGCTTAATCACTAGGTAGGCTCCATATGTGGTTTTGGGTGATAGCATTCGGGAGTTGATCGTCCCACGGATGTCTAGCCATGTTACCATTATAAGCTCGGCAACTTCAGGAAATCTGTTGGGATGCAAAATGTAACGAAAAGGGCAATTATAATTTTCTTTCTCATATTCATTTTAATTTTTTTCTCATATTCATACTTCATTTTTAAAAAATTTAGATATTAAATGCACGAATCGTTTCATATTATGATATATGCGAATTCGGTTTTTATGCCATTTATTTTGATTAAATAACTTTATACTTATATTTTAGAAGATTACAGAGTATGGATTTAACCATCAAATTGTGAACATGCTAGTTGAGTGAGAGAAGCAGTTACCTTGATGTAAGAAAAGGTTTCCAACACCAATAAAGATGGTTGGTAGACCATGTGATTGATAGCTCCCTTGCACTTATCATGTAACATTTTTTGTTGGTTAATTTGTCAATCCAAAATGTCTGCATTAGTGACAAGACAAGAGAATCAGTATTACTGGCCATTCAACACCACTGTATGCAGACGCTTCCCATGACCAATTTTAATTGTTTTCAACTTTTTTCCTCCTAAAAAAAGCGAATGAAGTAGTAGTAGATGTAAAATGAGCAAACAAATAAGGATATTAGGTCCAGCCAAAAAAAAAAAAAAAGGAAAAAGGAGTGAACAGTAACTTTTTCAACTATTCGATTTGACACGTGGTCACTTTTTCCATGCTTTATAGTTTTGTTAAAAATATCTAGAAAACAAGCCAATACAACCTCGAATCGTGTACGTGGTGGAGCCTATTTTCGGATCATACGTAGATAGCGTGGAAGAAAAAAACGATAGAAATTAAGAGTATTTGGTGAATGAGTCTCGTAATAAACAAATTGTGACAACATTTTCGTGCAAGCTCGTTTGGTCAACCAATTAGTGCAAGATTTTCCTGCATTTCACTTCCCTCATCACCTTCAATTTCTTCCGGCTATAATTCAAGGTTGTTCTAAGTCTTCAACTAAAAAACCAAGATAATTATTCTGAATTACTCCAAGAATTAAAAGGCAAAATGTCAAAATGTTAACATGGTTGAAGTGGCAGATATTTTCTAGGATGACCAATGAAGAGTTATATAAACGTCAAAAAATGCTGACCACATCATGTAGTTGATTGAAAATGAAAGGAAAAAGCACACAGAAAAATGGTAAGGCTTGAATTCTTGTTTGATGAATGATGATCATCTATGTATGTACCTTTGTACCATCATCAATGAGAAGAGGTTGCTGAGAAAGCATGAGAAACAATTCCTTTTTGGAGGTGAAAACCAACGGAAACGCTAGCCTTGAGACGATTTCCTGGTAATCTGGCGGCAAGAATTTCTCCCACAAAACTTCAGATTCAGCAGCATCACGAACCACGGTTGAGACCAGAGAGCACTGACAAGCATCCTTAGGTGACGTGCAAGAGAGGATGTGAACTATACATTCTTCTGGCAAAAGTTGAAGGTTCATTTCTGCCATAATTCTACCACACAGAAAACTGTTCATCGAATATGTCAATTATGGAGACAAAGGGAAGGTAAAGAGAGACACAATTGCAACATTAGAAGCTATTATGTATGAGTATTCGAAATATGGGATAATCAGCCAAGGCCCCCTTTTATACCGCGAATTTAGACTTCAGTGTTTTGTTTTGTTAGACGGAAAAAAGGGTTCATATATGCGTATGACGACATTAGAAAGACACACTGAGCACATCAAGTGTCATCAATAAATTTTACAGCCACTGAAGGATTGTAGTAGGTTTAACACTTTCTTTCTTTTTTTTTTTCTTTTTTTAAAGTACAGTAGGAGGGAAGGTTACTCTTTCTAAAATTAGCGTAGATAATGAGTTCACCTTTAGAGGCTGCTTGGTTCGTAAGAATCGGAATCAGGAATCGAAATGAATCTCACCTGATTGGAAGGAATTAGAATAAAAAAATCGAAATTATTTCTGAAAATTCTAGAATCCCCAATTTTTGACTAAATTGCAAGGAATCAGATTCTAAAAATTTTGCAACTTTGACTTTTTTTTATTCATGAATTATTTTGTTGTGATAAACTATTAATTGACCTCATCATTTGTTTATTAATCATCAAAACTAGATGATTTAGGATCATAACGTCTTCAAAAGTGAATGATTCTGATTCTAATTCTGACATCTAACCAAGCAAGGATATTGAAATAAAAACTTCATCCAATTCCAAAGAGAATGATTCCGATTTCGATTCCTCTTTACGAACCAAGCGCCCTTTAATATCTTGCCGTATTCTTATAAATCTTCTCTTAAGAGGGGGCTACTTATAATAGACTCAAACCTAAACTTTTCCCAATTTAATGTATTCGAATCAAAACTTTTCCCAAGTAAGGTAAATGAGCTCATCAGGTGAACCAAGTATATATCATTTTGAATAAATTAACCAAATATTGATGGAACATAGACCAACAAATTAGACAATAATTGTGACCACTACTTTAACATTTTTTTGAATGTATGTTTAGCCATAAATTGTTTTGAGAAAAAGACTCTTGGGCCCTAATCAAGAATTGCATTCAGGGCAAAAGAGTTAGTAGCTTGTTATTTTTAATTATTCAAGGTTGGATGTTGTTACATTTCTACAACAAAAATAATGATGGAATATAGAACGACAAATTAGATAACGAATGTGACTACAATTAATGTTTGAAAAGAATTCGAAAGGACAAAATCTAAAAAGAAAAATTGAATGTATTTTGAAATAAAATATTTTGAGAAAGGAATTATGGTCCCCAAATAATAATTAGTCTGTCATTTAGGAGCAAAAAGAGTTAGTAGCATATTATTTTCTATTGTTCAAGGTCAAATGCTATCACATTTCTACAACAAAAATAGTGATGGAACATAGGCCAACGAATTGGATTACAAATGTGACTACAATCAATTTTGAGCAAAAGGACAAACTTTAAAATTCTTTTGAATGTAATTATAATTAGATTATTTTGAAAAAGGAATCTTGGGCCCCATTCAAGAATTGCGTCTGTCATTCGGAGCCAAAAAAAAAAAAAAAATTAATAGCCTATTATTTATTTAAATCGTTCAAGGTCAGATGCTATCACAGTTCTACAATAAAAATTTATCATGGAGGGCAAAAATAGTTGGTATTTTAATTGTTTCGCACTAGTTTAAGGTAAGATGTTATCACATAATTTCTAAGACAAGAACAAGCATGCTAAAAAAAAAAAAAATCTTTTTGTGATGGGGGGTGGGGGGATGGGGGTTTAGGGGCAAAACCAAAATTGGTAAATTAAAGGCCTGTTCTCAATAGATTTTTTAATCAGTTTTTAGATTATAGATTAACAATAATTTGTATTAATAGTGTTCCCAATTAAATCTCAAATTAGATTTTAGATTTTTTGTATAACTAAATAATCTCAAATTAGTTGTACAAAAAGTCTAAAATCTAATTTGAGATTTAATTGGAACACTATTAATACAGATTATTAATCTATAATCTAAAAGTTGGTTAAAAAATCTATTAAGAACAGGCCTTAATTCTTTTCAATTGTTCAAGGTGGGATATAATGGTATCTCTACCTAAGCAATCTAGATTTAGTTATTGGTCTAGGCCCTTTTCTGTTTTATGCAAAACTAGTGTAACCACTTGGTTAATCACGAAATACAGCTATTACACACGAAGTAGAATAACTATTTTAGTTGGAAACAATTGTCCTCCTGTCAATGTCTATACAAGTA
This sequence comes from Mitragyna speciosa, assembly GCA_024721245.1. Classification (NCBI taxonomy): domain Eukaryota; kingdom Viridiplantae; phylum Streptophyta; class Magnoliopsida; order Gentianales; family Rubiaceae; genus Mitragyna; species Mitragyna speciosa. The sequence continues at coordinate 26,393,294 of CM045555.1, forward strand.
GTATTAGTAATTAGTTGTTGGACTATCCCATCCGCGTGTTGAATCTTATATTGACTCGGAACGGTCTTGCTTTCCGACTAATAATTCAGTGTTGTTAAAATTGGAAAGGATGGTGTCATTCTTCCTCTCACTACAAGATATATGGGCATTCACGGCAATTTATTAGCGGTCATTGCTTATATGCCACTTTTGAAAAAAAAAAGGTCCTTTTTTTAAAAAAAACATAATTTTAACTCAAGCATATTTTTTCTTATTACAACTATTTGTTCCTTTTACACTTAGCCCCATTTTCTCTCACCCCTCCATATTCAACTTCTTCTCTCTACACCATTTTTGCTCCTCTCTGCCTCATAGTTGTTGCGATCTTCAATGTCATTTCATCTCATTCGCTATCCAAAGCCACTGCATTTATCCCTATCAAGTAATTTTGTTAATTAAAGTCACTGCGAATTTCACCTTGATTTTTTCCCCAATTTTTTACCTAATTTTTTCTTCAAAAATTGTTATATATGAATCTGGATTTGCTTTGCATGTTCTTCATTCTCGATCAATGGCTGATTCAAGTTTTCATATGTACATTTTACTATTCAATTCTACTCTAGTTTAATTAGGTCAAATTGGAGATAATTGAGCTAATTTGACTGTTTTTAAGCTCAAATTATTGTAGATTGCTTGCTGGGTCTATATCTAGAATTGAATTATTCACTTGCATTTTCCTTTTTAAGCTAATTTTGAAGACCTATTTTTGCTCTCTAGAACTTCTCTAGTTGTCGTTGGACATCGTCATGGTCGTCAGTGGATCCACATGCATTTGGTCTCATTAGTCCATTGACCTAGTTTCCAATTCTCTCTTCTCTCGTCATTTGAGGTAAGCATTTGTCTAAGCTCTTTTTTGTTTTAAATTTGTTGTTTGATATCGATAATTGTATTTTTATCCAATTTTGATATGACTCCAGTTTTTGCAACTTAAAGTAAAGAAATAGAATTGTACAGCAGTATCGACATAGTTTGATCCCGATGTACTTGTTGCTAAATTTTTAACAGCTATTTGGATGGGTCCTTTAGAATTATTTGTGCTTCTTTTTTCCTTTTTACTTGTTTATTAGCTAGTGCTTCAAGTTAAGATTTGGAAATGTACTTTTGCATTGGATTAGATGAGTAGGATGTGTGCTAACTGTAGCCACTCCTACTTCGTGTGTATAGTTGGAACTTATTGTAAATAATTCTTTTTATCAGTTTATTTTGACAATAGGGCTTTTGTTGTGCTACTCAGTTCATTTGGTTTGTCTTTAGACTAGATATTGGAAAGATGCTAGCATTATCTATTAGGGCTTGGGCACATATGAAATGAGTTAAAAAATGATAATTAGCTACTTGTTAAAAGTCTTGGAAGTAGGGAACCCCACTTTTGGCATGGAGATAATTAGCTACTAGTTTTGGTGTTTAGTTGGTCATAGAGACAGAGCTCAAATCTAACTCCTCTCTTACATCAATTTGCTTCTATATGGTCCAATTCTGTTTCTTAACTTGTTTTAGTGATTTGATTTTGGGGTCCCCTTTTCTTTGCAACCATCCCCTGTTGTTGTCGGGTGTGGTCCTTCGACTTTCATGTTCTCAATTTCCTATTTCTTTTCAATTTTTTTTCAGATTTTATCTATCATACAACATTGTTTAGGACCATCTCGAAAACAAAACCTAGTCATGATAAAATATGAATAAAATCTAATTCATTTTTAAAGTATACTTTTTGTAATAATCACTTCTAAAAATAAGCCTATGGTAAAAATACCAAGGTTATAGTGGTGTTACACAAACATGTTTGTTTGGTGCAAAAATTAAAGAAAATAATTGTTTGACCTATCGAAAACACAATAAAAGGAAAAAAGATGATTGTTGTAAGTGAGCAAATGGTTTAGAGACTATTGTTTATAAAGATCACTATTAAAGTCAAGATTTACTACTAAAATCACTATTAAAGTTTGGAGTATTTGTTGATCTTGGAATATATCCTGAATATTTGCAAAAAAAAAAATTTATTATTGATGCATTTTTTATTGTGTTTCATTTCTTCAATTAACATTAAGTTGTTTGTTGCTGTCTAATATCATATCAGCATGGAAGGATGTGAGAAGACTAAGATTGGGCCTATGCCTAGTATGACTATTAATTCAAAATCAAGTCTACCAGACACACATGTTGATGGCAACTTAGAATTAGCATTTCAGACTCAAAATCAGCCCCAACATGACAGCTATTCAAGCTCAAATTTTGATTCTAAATCAAAATTTGATTCTAATCTTCCATCTGATAGTGGGAGTAATACTGACTCGAAATCTAATTTTGAAACTGAATCTGAAAAAGATTATTCTCTTGAGGAAGCAGGTTAGCAAAACTATTATTCTTATTCTAAATATATTTAGCAAAACTTAAAATTTATGTAGCATTTTTCATTGTATGTTTAGACCAATCCAATGTTAAACATGGTCGAGGACCATCCAAAATTCTTAAAGCTTGGGTACTAAAACTAAGATGAACCTAGTTGCAAGTGAGCATAATGAAATAATTGGAGACAATGCTGCAAAATTCTTTACACAATTGGGGGCTATAGCTGGAGATGGGAATAAGCTACCGTTAACTTACACTGATTGGAGGGCTTTGCCTCAAACCAAGAAAGATAGAGTGTGGATGGATATAAAGGTATCTACAACCAACACAACTGGTTTTAATAGCAAAGTACAAAATTAGGTTTTATAAAGGTCTTACAAGTCATTTCTTTCTAATGGCAGGCAAATACCAATCTTGATGACTGTTTTAAAAGCTATATTTTGAAGCGGCTGAACAAGCATTGGAGAGAATGGAAACAAACCATTAAAAAAAAGTACTATCTTCCATTTAGAAAAGACAAAGAAATGTTGGCAACCTGTCTGGATCCTAGAATTGAGGAAGAACAATGGCATATACTAGTTAATTACTGGCAACTAGAGGCTTTCAAGGTAGTTTCTTAATTGAAATCTATTCTTTTCTATTATTTATCTCCCATCATTTTAACATGAAAGATAGTAAAAATTGTGTCTCTCTATTTTTTTTAATGAAACATAGTAAAAAGAATAAGAAGAATCGCAAAAAGCAAAGTATGGGACACACAACAGGTCGTAAAGGTCTCGCACACCTAAAAAAAGAGGCAATTCAAAACATCTAGTAGTTTTTTATGCATAAAATAAGCAGAACATTTAATTAAATGGTTTTCATTTATATAGTTACAAGTGGAAAAGGGAGCTCCACCTTCAAAGCTTGATGTGTTTGTGAGATCATGAACACAAAAAAATAGACAGCCAATTGACAAACATTCTGCCATCAAGATTGTAAGTATAAGAAATTTATTTTTACACAAAATCTTTTCCTTCCATATAATCATTTTCTCCTTTAATATTATATTCGATAAACTATCTAAGATTTTAACATTACGGGCAAGTTTAAAAGAAAATGTGGACAACTTGCTTGAATCTTTAAAATTGGACAATGTTATCTTGGATAGGATTCATGATGAAGCTTTTGGAAAGGAGAGACCAAGTCACGTACGCACCTTTGGTTCAAGACCTACTCTAGCTCAAGTTTATGAGTCAGTATATGAGTCAGTATGCCAGCAATCAGCCACACAAATAAAAGCATTTGAAGATGAAGTTAATGCTCATGTTAATTTGAGACTTGCTGAGATAGAAGAAAACATGAGAGTTGAAATGGAAAAAAAATTGACAATTTCAAGAGGGAATGGATAGCTGATCTAGAAAATATGCGAGCTCATGTTAAGTCATGTTCTGTTCTACATCCTACTTATCAAGTAATGACCAAATCTATTTTTAATATATAATATATATTAACAAATATGACAACAGGGTGTTCTTATGTCCTATGTTTTTGTATTAGGTACCAGAGTCATCTAGCTCACATCATTTGGGATATTCAAAGTATGGAACACAATAAAATCAATCTCAGTCTCAGATGTCATGCAATCCATCTTCATCCAAATAGGTAATTAAGTTTTCCCCACCAGAATTAATCATGGCTAGTGAAACTGTTATCACCCCTTTAATGCAAACTCTTGATTTAAAATAGTGAAAGATGGCGGAATGTGTGAGGTATTGATGGTCCAATTGTGCCAATTGCAGGTTGTGTGATTAGGGAGTGATACAAGTGTAGGATGGTGTGTTAGTTGTAGATACATGCTTTACTTGTCTATGTGCATGTGCTTATTTTTGTATGGGTTTTGCATTGTGATTGACGATTTAATTGTGATTTTTGATGTGCAGAGCTGGTCAAGTTTTTATCCGTTAAATGTGTTTGGTTTGAGATCTAGGAGTTTCCTCAGTTCTGCAGTTCTTTCATCTATTGAGCATTTATGAGTGTTTAAATGAGACATTGTGGAATGAAGTTGAAGCTAGTTGGGGTTTATATTCTTTTTCTTTTGTTGTTTTTCTGAGGTATTACATATTGGTGGTTGATATTGTAGCTTTATAAATATTTATATGTCAACATTACATATCCCTCTTCATTGTATATATATACACATCATTATTAATATTAGTTGTCCTCCCCAAATAATGCAGTACTTTTCATGCTTATATTCTAATCAGTCTCAAATGCCAAGTCATCCATCTCCATCCACATAGGTATTGATTATCTCAATGCAAGGATGATGTTGTTATTCTAAATGTTGCATTAAATGAGTTAAAGTTCGGCATGATTTTGCTTAACATATGGCAGAGGCGTCATATGAAGAAAAAGACAAAGCATAAGTAAGGCAAAGAAGTTGGTAGGCGTGAAGGTAAGTAAATTGTTATTTTCTGTAAGAAAATGTTAATTTTGTGAATTATATCTATTAATGAACCATTTTGAAGGATTGAGCTTTATATGGCTTTGTGTGTGTAGAAGGGGGAAAATTAATAACATATAGTTTGTTGAGTTAAATTCTCGATGACAAGGGGTCGACTTTAGGAATAGTGTGTTGGTCATTTTCTTTTGCTTGAAAACTGGCAGTGTGTTCATTTGAAATGAACAAAGCCATTGTAAGATGTTATTAATTGTCTAATGATCAGTATTAAAATTTTTTGCACTCATCTTCTAAAATACTGCCATATGTCTTATATTCAACAGGAATTGTAATCGTAGAAGATCTTTTTTCTCTGTAGGAGATGAGTAAAAGCAATTGAAGACTAAAGAAGAGCAACATCCTAGCTTAGTTATTCTCTTTTGCATATTTTTACTCTTCGCTTTGTCAAGATCTAATTATCCTTTAGAATGTTGGAACTAGATTTGCCGATAAAATAGGTAGATTAGTAATTTCCTTGATGACATAATTTTCGGAGTCCCATTTAGGATGGTATGAATTATTTGACATTCTGCTGGAATTTGTGACTTCACTTTTGATTAGTCATTTTGTATATTCTAAGAAGAAATTGATGAAAATGCTTTCTCGTGGGTCATATTATTTATCTCATTGTTGACAAACCTTTGTTTATCAATTGATGCAATTGCTAATCATTAGAATAAATAGGACAAAATTTTTTGCCAACAAATAATTTGTGTTGGTAAAAATGATGCTTATCGTGTTGCCAACATTGCGAAGAATGTCGGTAAATTTGTTGGCAAAGTAATGCTGACATAAGCTAAAAATTGCCACAAACATTGTTGACGGGATTTATGCCGGCGAATTTCCCAGCACAAGAAAAGTGCCATTAATTGTTTTTGCCAGCAGTTTTTTTGTCATTGCTGGCATTTTTTTTGCCGCCAAAGCCGGATTTTCTTGTAGTGTCTATTATTGCAGAAACTAATTTGAAGAATTTCATCAAAGAAATTTTGCTTTATTAAGTTCTTTAATTCTTTGTACTTCTTCGTAATATTTTGTCATGTACATGCGGCATCTATAATATCATATTAACTTCCCGAGATATTAACACAGCAATATTTTCAAGTGATTATTTAGATTGTAATAATCGAGAATCTATAAAGATTTTCAAAAAGGTTAAAGAAAAGGTGTGGGAGTGGCTTCCTCGATAGGGAAACTAAGAATCGGCATTAGAAAGACGCACTAAGCACATTAAAGTTACCAATAAATTTTATAGCCACTAAAGGATTGTAGTTCATTGTAACACAGGTTTGACATTTCCTTTTTTTTTTTCTTTTGTTGATAAAAAATATAGTAGGAGGGAAGGTTACTCTTTCTAAAATTAGAATTGGCTATGAACGCACTTTCAATAGTTTATAGCGACTCATATGGACGGAAAAAGCTTTTTTTTTTTTTTAATCCAGAAATCAAAAGTATTTGTATTACTATCTGAACATTTGCATTAGATTACAGAAGGGGGAACTGCCCATAAGCATATCGTGTGGCTTCCAGAACCCACAAGGGAAAACCATTTTCCCATCTAATCACATGTTTCAAGTCTAATGCATATTTAGCAATTTTCCTAGCAGCAAAGTTTTGCTTACAAGTGATATAAGTAAAGGAATAAGAATCAAACAAGGATGCTATTTAAACAATATTGTCAAGAATGGTCCATAGTACGAATCATATCTATTTGACGCTTCGTGCATGAGGCATGAATCAGTTCCCATTATCTCAATTTGGCTACAATTCAGCAATGAGGTGGCCCTTATTGGGCTGTAGAACGGGTCAGACATGAACTATGATAGACGTGGACGATTCTAAATTAAGGATTTGCGACTCCACTTACAAATTTGATCCACCTAAATGTTTCTCCGTATCGACGATCTGTCAATGGAAGGGTTGTTGTAATGGACCTAAAGCCAAACTTGTTCTAGTGCAGTGTGCTTAGATCTAAACTGTTTTTAAGTAAAGTAAGCTTATCAGATGAACTGACAATATATCATATTGAATAAATCATGCAAATAGTGATGTTATATAGACCGCGAATTAGACAATGGATGTGACTACATTTAATTTAGAGAAAAATTTAAAGAAGACAATTTTTCTTTAAATGTATTTAGAAATAATTATTTTGAGAAAGGAATCTTGGGCTCCAATCAAGAATTGCGTCTGTCATGTCACTAAGGGCAAAAAGAGTTAGTAACTTATTATTTTTCAATTGTTCAAGTCAGATGTTGTCACATTTCTACAGCAAAATCTATCATCTAGGTCAAAAATGGTTGGTTGGTTGTTTTATTGTTTTCCACTTTTTTAAGGTAAGCTGTTGTCATAAAATTTCTAAGACAAGAACTGGCATCCAAGGCAAAAATATCCTTTTTGGGGGCAAGGCAAAAATGATTGGCAATTTAATTATTTTCAATTTTTAAGGTAGGATACAATGATATCTCTACAATAATCTAGATTTAGTTATTGTTCTAGGCCCTTTTGTGTTTTGTGAAAAATTAGCATCACCACTTGATGATAATTTAGGGATAAGTTCCTGAACCAAATACAGCAGGCTCCATATACTTGGTTAACCACAAAATAACTATTTTAGTTTAAAACGATTTTGCCTTGGAGGTGGGGAACGGGGACCCTTAAAAAGTTTCAAAATTCTATTTATACCCTATTAAAATTTACACTTTAACGACGTAATGTTTTTTAAATATGAGTTAGCCCCCCTTAAATATACAATTAAACAATGGTTGCCCCCTCCCTTCTCCACCCGAATTGCAGTTTCTATATTCGCACATGCTTTGTTGGATCAATTTTCTCTATTATTTTCTTCATCCCATTGACTTGACCTTCCTCTAGAAATTTTCAAAAAATTATGCTTTATTAAGTTCTTTAATTCTTTGTACATCTTCGTACGTTTTGTTGCGTACAAGCCGCTCTATGATGTCATATTAACTTTCCAAGTTTTTAGCACACCTATATCTTTTAGTAATTCTTTGGATTGTGGTAATCGATGATCTACAAAGATTTTCAAAAAGGTTAAGAAAATAAAAGTGTGAGGGAGTGGCTTCCTCGAGGGGAAAACTAATAAAATCCTCTTATTTTATTTGATTAATAGGAATAAAAAAAGTTTGCGAGCTTTAAGGAAGAAAAAATATATATTGCAAGCAAATGCAATGTAATGTAAAAAGATAGAAAACAATATCTTAAAACCTTCCTTAAATTTCACATGAAAATTTTGGCTTCGTCTGGATGGTTATTTTTTGAGGTGTTTTTTAAAAAATATTACTATAGCAATTTAAAAACTTATTCTCGATTATAATATGTTTGTGAGATAAAAAGTTGATTGGAAAAAGTATTTGAAGTTTTTAAAAAATATTACGTTTCTAAAAAAGCAGAATATAAACTCTCTATATGAAAATTGCATAGCAAACAAAAAATCACCCTCCCTTTTCTTTTTTGCATTTTCAATCTCAATCTAAACATTTCCAATTCGAAAAAGATCCAAAAATGCTATGAGAATACATATACTAGTGTCTAGGCCTAACTTCAATTCCCTCTATTACAAGCCCTCCTTTTAATTGGTGACCTTTGATTTCCATCAAACTCATTCTAATCTCTTGATCACCTTCACCACTGAAGAACTCTCCTAGCTCAATCTCCATCCATCCATCCTTTCTTTCGATTGGTAATCGTTCATCACCAGGATTCACCCTCATTTTTAACATCTGCATGCGATTTGCATAAAAGAGGCTCTCCATTTGCTGCTTCCATTTGTCTTTTGGACGCAAATATGCTGTATTTGTTAGTACTTTGTCACCTACTATGACAGAAATTTCGGATGGTACAGAGTCAAGCCCGAATGATTTATCAGCGATTTTCATGATGAGAAAAGCACCATAATTTGTATTTGGAGACAACATTTCAGTTCTAATTTTGCCTTCAATTTGCATCCTGCTGACCGTTCTGAGCTCAGCCACCTCGGCAAACCTATATAACATAAGTCATGAACAGAGGACAATTAAGAGAGTAGACTTGGTCATATGTCTGCTTAAAAACTTTTGCTTAGCCAAATATTCAAACATTAAAAAAATCGTACAGTTTTCTAACCATAAGTAATAAATAATAAGTACTTACACGTGAAAACGTAGAGAAAAGGTCAAAGAATTACCTTGATTCTGGCAAGGATTTCCAGCACCAGTGGGTTGATTCATTACCATGTAAAATTGAAAGTTCTTTTGCAGATAGTGTGAAGATCTTTCTGCCACTTGATTTTTCTAATGCAAAGTTCTGAAATAAGTTGAGAAAAAAACAATCTGGTTGAGCAAATGGATTGTCCTAAATTTTCAGGAGTCCATATGATTAAGATTTTCAAGAGAGACGAGGCCTAGTATTTTAAGATAAACAATCTTAGGATATTTTTCTTCAAAAACTCCTGGGGGACCATATGGATTGATTTTTCTAACGCTAAGTTCTGCAACAAGTTGAGAAAAAAAGCAATCAGGTTGAGGAAATGGATTGTGCCAATTTTTCAGGAGTCCATATGATTAAGACATTCAATAGAAACGAGGCCTAGTATTTTATGATAAACAATCTTTAGGATATTTTTCTTGAAAAACTCCTGGGGGGACCATATGAACCCTTTATGCTTCTACAAGCCGATAAAAGTGTCCCGGAACAGTTAATTTTCCGGTATCAGAAATCAGAAAAATACATCTGTTTGAATGCAAAAGGGGAATTTTCCGTGCAAATAGCAAATTTCCGAACCCAAAATACACAATCAAAATTCTGTTTATTAACAAGTGAAGATAACAAACTGCTGGAAGATTTATGTGCGTATTAGTGTATATGCAGCTAGTTCGTATTAAACATGAAAAGTTGGATGCTAAAACAATTCGTGAACTTACCTTTCTTCCACCATCTAAGAGGATGGAATCACAAAACTGAAAAAACAGCTCTTTCTTTGAAGAGAACTTCAGGGGAAAGATTGTCCTGGCTAGAATATCTCGATAGTCAGATGGCAAGAATCTCTCCCAGACCGTGTCTGATTCTGCTGCTGACCGGAAAGCCGATGACACCAGGGACAGCCTAGAGGCATCCTCAGGAGAGGTGAGGGAGCAAATTGAGGAAACACAGTCTTCCGGCAACATATTGAAATCCAGTTCCACCATTACTGCTTCAATACTGAGTCGAAAGAATTAGACTGACAAAAATTTTTACATGTATGGTTGGTTGTATTGTATAAAATGAGTCAGCCGACGAAGGATTTTGATTATATAGAGTGAAGCGAAATTTGCAACAATTAGCACATATGTTTCTCCCACGTTATTAGACACGGCACACGGGTCAAATTTGATGGTATTATAATGAGACCGTGGCAATACAGTATAAACTTTTTGAGTGTTTGACAACTTGATGGTCTGCAATTAGACCGTGCCTATATAGACTTTGTAGTCTGCACTTGACAACTTGTGTCCGAACAACGTTGGACAAACACGCACAATTATAGCCTGCTTTGCCAATGCCAATTGACCCCCAGAAGCGTTATGAAAAAGATTCATTACTGACTATACTCTCTAGTCTATCTGTTCAATAATACATGTAGAGCCTCTTCTTAATAGTTTTTTTTTTACTTGATTTTAATTTTTGATTTCTGAAAATTTATTTTGTGATGTTCTCAACTGCTTGTTTTACTATATTTTTTAATTTTTTTAATCTAAAATCATGAGCGACTAATTTTTAATTTTTTTAAAATTAATTTTTATAAAAATTAGAAACTATTAAGAACAAGCCTTAATGGGATGCAAGAGTAAGCTTTGTCATTTTAATTTTTTATCTACTATGTTATAAGAGTTTGATTCTCATAGTTTCTGAAGTTGTATGATCATATAGACAAGAAAAGTGCAGTGTAACTCTTATCATGTAATAGTTCCCTTGTCACCTAAGTGTTTTATTATTGGTTTTTCTCAAGACAAAAGGAAAAACAATTATTGTGGGCTTCCATAGTTTTGACCATCTTAAAGTGAATTGACTCATAAAAAATTCACAAATTTTACAATCTACCATTAGTATAGTGGGTATTCGGAAATGCCTTATTTCTTGTTAGTCTCAGAATGTGATCATGATCGGAATCGGTATGTATCAGATGATCTACTTGGATTAAACCAATCAAGGCCTATCTCTCCTGTTTCATTCATAATTTTCCATTTTTCTGGAAATCCCGTTCCCCATTATTATAAAGCCAAAAAGAAAAAAAAAGGGGTGCATTGGCACACATCTGATGGTATGTTGTAATACTACTAAGCAATGTTCATTGGCACAGAGCTGATAGTGCGTAATAAGATATGGTCAATGCCACACAGCTGATAGGACATAATAACAATTCCTTTGCCACACCTAAGTTTTTTATCATTGGTTTTTCTCAAGACCAAAAAAATAAATTGTGGCCTCCCATAGTTTTAATCATCTTCAACTAAATTAAGCTCACAATCATCCATAAATTTATAGTGGTACGCCGTGATGCGTCATGTCTTGATAGTCTCAATTAAAGCAAGCAGCAGGATCCTAGTATCATTTTCGATCTCAGTAAGTGATCATGATCAGAATCCGCATGTTTCAGTTGATTTACATGGATTAGACCAATCAAGGCCTATTCAAGAATAATTTTCCTTTTTTCTTGAAATTTTGTTCCTTGTATTATGAAACCCAAATATATATGTATGTATGTGTGTATATATGTTGTTACACAACTGATACTATTTAAGAATACTACTAAAATATGTTCATCGGGAACGAATAAAGGGTTCAGCGGTTAAAATTTTATGACTTCGCTCCAAAAGTTGGATGCTAATACCACAACCATCAAATTTCTATTTTCATGTTATAGTGTAGATTTAATAATTAAAAAAAAAATCCATCGGCACACAGCTGATGGTACATATAATGATATAATGACCAGATACGATCAATGTCACACCGCAGATGGTGCTTAAAACTAAAAACAGGAGGATTTTCCACCGACCTTCGTGATACACACTGCTATATTATTTTGTTGACCAAATCCCTCTGTTAAGATATTTGATCCGTGACCTGTGCAAATGCAATAAGGTTTCTATTAGTAAAAATAGAACGATTATTGTGGAAGAAAAGGCCTCGTATTATCTATTTACATTTTGTTAAGAATTTACCAAGTCTCCTTTTGAGTGCCGTTCTGTTGTTTCATCATTGAAAGAAGCCGAATTTGATCCTTATTTTCGCACAAATGGAAGGAGGATTTCTATCAAAGACAAGAAGTTAAAGACGAAAAATAAAAAGGCCTCCTATTCATCCATCACATTTTTTAACGATTTAGCCTAGTTTCTACTTTAGATTTACATTTATTTTCTTCTTTTGTAGAGTAGACAACGAAGAAATGTGTTTGATTCTTTTCGATCATAACTCTTTTTTTTAATATTTATTTATCTTACATATATTATATCACAAGAGTACTGTAATAGCAAAAAAAATATAAAAATAAAATAAAATAGAATCCAAACCGGCCAATATTTCCAAGTGGATTTTTTATATAATTCTAAAGGCGTCATCTTATGTTGATTAGATTTCTTTCGTTTTCAGGGTCATTATGTGTGATCTTCCAACTGTAATCTATGGTACAGAAGCTTAGAGAAATCAATCTAGCAAGAAATTTTGTTTATGTTGCTCAACGTTAAAAAAGAAAAAAGAAACATGAAATTTGAAGTAAACAAAGCAAAAAAGATCACAATTTAATTAATGATGAATAATTTATTCACAAATGATAATCTAATTTTCTCTCCTTGATTCGATGTTTCCTCATCAAACAATGAACAAAATTTAATACAATTGAAGTGTTCCTTTCTAAATCGATATTTATGTAAAAAATTTGTCAAAGTGCGAAATAAACGAGAATTGACTCGTAAACATGAATGTTTTATTCCCAGACAATTTTGCAGTCACTTGAGTGTACATGATTTGGTTGTTCCTTAGCATTATTTTATGTTTGTTGCTACGTAGAAGGAAACAATTCCTCAAACTGTCGTTGTTAAATTTGATAAAGCTTTTGGGCATAACACAGACCCAATCCAGTTGACCTAGGCAGGCAAGGTCAACTCAAATTTGGAATTTTGTTTATTGCTTTTAAGTTCTAAAATTTTGGCATGTAGATTTTGGCGTGTTCAAACAGCTTGGCTCTTGTTGTGAGACTATTTGATTTTTATATAGCAGTTATTACTATTACAAATTCTAGTTACTTTTTAAAATTTTGTTTATTCTTTAAGAAATGGATTGAATTGGACCTAGAAACGAACAGTGGATCAAGCAATTAGGATTTTATGACTCTTCCCCAGTTTTACAACAGGTTTCCAAATATTGTTGTAACGTGACTAACAGGTTTACAAATATTATCGTAACTTGACTCAATAGCAATTAGGTATAGCACAAAAGGAACAGAAGGTCCATCCGCATTAGTTATCTTTTTCTCCCAAAACCCCTCACTATAATATAATAAAATTTAAAAAAAAAAGGGACCTCACAAATTGAATTGGCGTGGATTTCTTAACCCGTGAAGTGTGAACTACTCAACTTGGAAACAATAACTTGTTTCTTTTGGACCTAGATTTTTCGAACTCAACGCTCCATCCATCCCACAAAAGCACAGGAAAGAAAAAAGAGGGACAAAACTTTCAATTTCTTCCTTTTTCCTTTTTGGACAACTTGAAGGAACTTTCCAATGCCACGTCGTGCGTCATGTTTGTAGTCGCATGAATAAGATAAAACACTTTTTTTTTTCTCCCCCTTTTTTATTTTTCGATTCCGCTTCTTGCTGGTATTGCTTCTGGGGTGAGTGCTGCTTGATTGATTCCCTTTGCCTCTCCCTGCGCCCCTTTATGGTTTCTTGTTTTCTTATCTAAATTACCAGTGAGTCTTAGGCTGTGCAAGCCAAAAATTTAGGCAAAACATAAGAAAGTTAAAGATGTAGTTAAGCACTTGCACTTTATTATATACCATTAATTTTGATTATTAATCTGCAACCAACCACAAGGCAATGGCTCTAACATTCTATACTTGAAATTATGCCCCGTTGGCACAGCCCAATTAGGCCAAAAATTTAGGCAATACATAAGAAAGTTAAAGATGTAGTTAAGCACTTGCACTTTATTATATATCATTGATTTTGATTATTAATCTGCAACCAACCATAAGGCAATGGCTCTAACATTCTATACTTGAAATTATGCCATAAATCTCCATTGTATGCCCAACCAATCGCAGAGCAGCAAACTTTAAGCCACGCTTTGTCAAAATTGATCCGACATTGTGGGATTTTTCAGTTTTAAACACCTCATTTGGAGAATGAGGTCATACTATCACCTTGATTGTTGAATGCTAGCAAATTTGACAAGAGTAATAGTGCAAGGAAGAAATTGATAAATTGAAATGTATGCCCTTCAAATAAGAACACATTTGCAAATTTATAAGGCAATGAAATATTCATAAAGATTGCTTTATACAATATATAACGTACAAGAAATGAGAATTTAATTCCTGTTTAAGAATAAGTTAAAACTCCTCCTTAAGAGTATTGCCTCCAAAAAACAAGGTCGAATGAATGCAATCATAGTTATAGAAAAGTAGCTTCTTTGGTTCACCAATACCACAACGTGACATCTTCACACTTCAATCTTTTGGGACCAAAATGTAAATGCTGCGTTCCTCACAACTATGAACAACATCAAATTTTTTTTTTCTCATGTAATAATGTAGATTTAATAAAAAAAAAATGTCCATCGTCACACAGCTGATAGTCATATAATAACCAGATACGATCAATGTCACACCGCTGATGTTGCTCAAAACTAAAAACAGGAGGATTTTCCATCGACATTCGTGATACACACTTGCAATATTATTTTGTTGACCAAATCCCTTTGTAAAGATATTTGATCCATGACATGTGCAAAAGCAACAAGGTTTTCTATTAGTAAAAATAGATCGATTATTGTGGAAGAAAAGGCCTCGTATTATCTATTTATATTTTGTTAAGAATTTGCCAAGTCATGTTTTGAGTGCCGTTCTCTTGTTTCATCATTGAAAGAAGCCGAATTTGATCCTTATTTTCGCGCAAATGGAAGAAGGATCTCTATCAAAGACAAGAAGTTAAAGACGCAAATAAAAAGGCCTCCTATTCATCCATCACATTTGTTAAAGATTTAGCCTTGTTTCTACTTTAGGTTTACATTTATTTTCTTCTTTTGTAGAGTAGACAACGAAGAAACATATTTGATTCTTTTCGTTCATAACTCCTTTTTTTTTTCAATATCTATTTATCTCACATACATTATATCACAAAAAGTACTATAATAACAAAAAAATATAAAAATAAAAATACAATGGAATCTAAACCGGCCAAGATTTCCAAGACGATTTTTTATATAATTCTAAAGGCGTCATCTTATGTTGATTAGATTTCTTTCGTTTTCATGGCCATTATGTGTTATCTTCCAACTGTAAGCTATAGTACATAAGCTTAGAGAGATCAATCTAGCAAGAAATTTTGTTTATGTTGCTCAACGTTAAAAAAGAAAAAAAAATAAACATGAAATTTGAAGTAAGCAAAACAAAAATGATCACAATTTAATTAATGATGAATAATTTATTCACAAATGATAATCTAATTTTCTCTCCTTGATTCGATGTTTCCTCATCAAACAATGAACAAAATTTAATACAATTGATGTTTCCTCATCAAGCAATGAACGAAATTTAATACAATTGAAGTGTTCCTTTCTAAATCGATATTTATGTAAAAAATTTGTCAAAGTGCGAAATACACGAGAATTGACTTGTAATCATAAATGTTTTATTGGCAGACAATTTTGCAGTTACTTGAGTGTACATTATTTGGTTGTTTCTTAGCATTATTTTATGTTTGTTGCTACGTGGAAGGAAACAATCAAACTGTCGTTGTTAAATTTGATAAAGCTTTTGGGCATAAACAGAGACCCAATGCAGTTGACCTAGGGAGGGCAGGTCAATTCAAAATTGAATTTTTGTTTATTGCTTTTAAGTTTTAAAATTTTGGCATGTAGATTTTGGCGTGTTCAAACAGTTTGGCTCTTGTTGTGAGACTATTTGATTTTTATAGCAGTTATTACTATTGCAAATTCTAGTTACTTTTTAAAATTTTGTGTATACTTTAAGAAATAGATTCAATTGGGCCAAAGAACAAACAGTGAGTCGAGCGGTTAGAATTCTACGACTCTCCCCTACTAATCGAGTGATTCGATTCCCACCGCGGCTAGATTTGGCAGGACAGCAAGCAAGTACAGCACAGGAGCAACATAGGAGGTCCACCCACATCAGTTATCCCTTTCCCCTAATACCTCTCGTTGTAATAAAATAAGATTTAAAAAAAAATGGATCTTTTTTTTTTTTTTGACAAGTTGGGGAAGGGAGAAGGTAAACCAACTTACTCAACCCAATCTGAAAGCAAGAATGGGAAGAGAACCTAAATTATA
Source organism: Mitragyna speciosa (assembly GCA_024721245.1). Lineage (NCBI taxonomy): Eukaryota > Viridiplantae > Streptophyta > Magnoliopsida > Gentianales > Rubiaceae > Mitragyna > Mitragyna speciosa. The sequence goes on from CM045555.1 coordinate 26,409,707, forward strand.
CCCCACAAACCCACTCAAAAAAAAATGGACCTTACAAATTGAATTAGTGTGTATTTCTTGACCCGTGAAGTGTGAACTTACCTTGGAAACAATAACTTGTTTCTTTCGGACCTAGAATTTTCAAACTCAACACTCCATCCATCTCACAAAAGCACAAACAATGGGAAAGAAAAGGGAGGGACAAAAACTTTTAATTTTCTTCGTTTTTCTGTTTTTGGACAACTTGAAGGAACTTTCCAATGTCACGTTGTGCATATATGTTTATAGTCGCATGAATAAGATAAAACACGGGAACGAATAGAGAGTCGAGTGTTTAGAACTCTATAACTTCACTTCAGAGGTCAGTGAGTCGAATCTCATCAACACCAATTCCCCTTTTTCATGTAATATTGTAGGTTTAATCTAAAAAAAAAGATAAAACACATCTCAGTTTTTTTTTCTTCCCCCCCCCCCCCCCCCCCCGGCCCCCCCAATTTTCTTTTCGATTCCGCGTCTTGCTGGTATTGCATCTGGGAAAAGTGCCGCTTGATTGCTTTCCTTTGCCTCTCCATGCACCCTTTTATAGTTTCTTGTTTTGTTATCTCAATTATTAGATATCTACTATATCACTAGCATTCCACGAGTGGATTAGATGAATGACTAGACTTAGACTCTCTAAAATCTCAATCATTAAACTCAACAAACTGGCAAAATTCATAAGAGAAGAAAGATTTTCCAAAATGTGTGAAATAGAGAAAATACGAGAGACCAGAGTCAAATATCTATTTAAAAAAAAAAAGAAAAAAGGGGATTAAATTAATAGTTGTAGAAACATGTAAAACATACATAAAATAAATGAAAATAAATAAAATTGATAGTTACAATCAAAATAAATTTTTTAATTTATGTAGCCTTTATGAAGCAATGGTTTTTGAAGACGTTGTTTTTGGTGTTAACGCACGTTGACTAAATATTTTTTGCTTCATTTCCTTTTTTATTTTTATTTTTCTAGACTCTTTCTTAATAAAAAATTAACAATTTTTTTCTTTGATTTTTTAAATGTGAAAATTAACGCATGGTCAGTGAGTCTCATGAAATCACGTAATATTGCCACCAGATAAATGCTTAATTAAGTGACAAAAATAGTTATAACAAATAATAAAAATAATAATACAAAAATAACATCAGAAAATATAACATGAGATGCATAATCAATGTAACTGTTTACGTAAACATAACCCTTTTTGATAATCACATAAATAATTCAAGAATTAATTTCTTCAGCCACTTTCTTTTTTAAATTTCTCTTGGGTGCTTAAGAGAATTTAGACTATGAAGTAGGGACTTCTGGGTCCGGCTTTTTTGGCCCAAAAACTATCGATAGCGTTGGGCCTATCAAGGCATAAAGGCATCCACAATTTTCCTTTTCTACGGACGAAAATACCCTTTTATTTTCACGATATTACATCTCTAATTTTTATTTAGGGTTTTGATTCCCTCTGCAGTTTGTCTAAAAGCCAAACCCTAGTTCTTGCGGCGGCGGAGAGAGGAGAAAGAAGAGAAAAATGGTGTCGTTGAAGCTTCAGAAGCGGCTAGCCGCAAGCGTGCTCAAGTGCGGGAAGGGAAAGGTCTGGCTTGACCCCAATGAAGTCAGCGAAATCTCCATGGCCAACTCCAGTTAAGCATCCTCATTAAAATCCGGGAATTTCGAATCTTTTGGATTTATTCTTGATTTTTTTCTTGCATTTTCTTTGAAGTTTTATATTTCTTCGTGGTTCTGGTAGTGTTTAATCTTTATGGGTTACTTGTTTCTTGGAAAAGAAGATGAATTTTAGCCTTCATAATTAGTATTTATTAGAGAATTAAGTTTTTTTTAGGTGGATTTAATGGATTTTGATATGGGATTATGCATTGGAATCTAGAAACAGGCGCTTTTTTTTTTTTTTTAAATGAGAAACTGGTGCTTTTAAGATGGGTGTTGTTGGGTACCTCTCAATGTAAGTTTGAAAGATTTATCTTTTCGAAGCACTGGCCAAACTCTTTTGTTGTAGCTCTTGATAAATGTAAGTGATTCTGGATGAATTTCTGTTGTATCTGTCTCTGTGTGTATTACAGTTGGACCTGCCCCAGTAGTCTAATGTAGCTTGAATTGTCACTGGGATTTGTTTCATCCGTTGAACAGATATTCAATAGGTTTGGATTCAGTCTAAAATTGTATTTGTTCAGGATATGTAAATTAAATGATGAGTTTTATGTGCTTTAGGAAAATGAAGAGGCTATTTTTTGCTTTCTAATATCCTGTTAATCTGTATGGATCTGCCTTAGAAGGGGTGACCTGGTACAGCTGTGTGCAGAAGAGATACTCGTATAATTGGAGTTTTCAGACATTTAATTGGAAACATGTGATTAGAGATGAACTACTATGGATGGCAAGCTAGGGCCCAAAGTTGCATTTTGGTTCTACATGGAATTTGACTTTTTATTATGTAACGTAAATATATGAATTCCATTATTTGGTGGAATTTAATGTTTAGAACTAGAACATCAATCGAGACTGTGATATGGAACTAAACTTTGTAATTTTTCCCATTTCTTGTTTTAGTTTGGTTTGACAAGAGATATAATTTCGCACAAAATTTGACAACTTTGGTTTTAATACGAGTGTGAGGTGGTAGAACGTATTCCATTATGTTGGTTTTTTTAGTTGCTTTATTGAGATTTCAACAGTTTTTGGTCCATGGACCAAAGGTCCTTGTGACATTACTAATATTTTGACAGGATGGGCATTAAAAAATTTATAATCCTACTTCCATCTTGTATTTGATAAATGATGATTAACAGTGATTTCAAATTTACTTTTGTGCACCTGTCAGGCGCTTATAAATGAGTACATCTCATTAGCCGTTGTCCTAAAGTCCCTGTTTTATACTTTTCCTGCATTGTTAGTTAGTAGTTTTTAATTTTGCTCCATTTCCTGGCAGGATCATTCTTGAATGTTCAATATATTTAACAAATAGTAAATTGGTATTCACCTTTTATGTCTTGCTTATACTCTGTGTTCATTAATTGTTTGACACTTTTGTCCTTAAATGCAGGGCAAAACATAAGGAAATTGGTCAAGGATGGATTTATTATTAGGAAACCAACAAAGATTCATTCTCGTTCTCGTGCACGCAGAATGAAGGAGGCCAAGAGAAAGGGACGTCATTCTGGATATGGTAATTGTTATTAAACAATGATGTTGTGGATCTTTTTGCTCTGTCCTTGCCTTTCCAACATTATTATCAAGCAATTCTAGCATTTCTATGTGTGTTTTTTAATGTTAAGAGAGAAGGAGAAGGAGAGCTTTGCTTGATTCATTGCTCAAAAATATGCTATTGCGTCATTATGTCCAAAGGGTGGACATTTACTTGTATGCAAAACTAATAAATTGGGTACATAGGCCGAGTAGCTATGTCAAAGTTGTCATAAATAGATTTCAATCCTTGTATGCATGAACCTATTGGAAATATGCACATATGCATTCCTCTTTTCTGGTAGATTATGTCCCTAGTACTTTTCCACTTCCTCTTTGGTAGTTGGAGGGTTAGACAGATTAAGTGGACATCCTGGATCACCTTCTTTAACTAGAAACCTATTCCTTCATTAAAGCAGCTTGGCGGATGACTGACTATTGATATCCTAGGTAAACGCAAGGGTACAAGAGAAGCAAGGCTTCCTACAAAAATCCTCTGGATGAGGAGGATGCGTGTCCTCAGACGCTTGCTTCGGAAGTACAGGGAGTCCAAGAAGATTGATAAGCATATGTATCATGACATGTACATGAAAGTGAAGGGTAATGTCTTTAAGAACAAACGTGTACTAATGGAAAGCATCCACAAGTCAAAGGCTGAGAAGGCGAGAGAAAAGACATTGTCTGATCAATTTGAGGCCAAGCGAGCCAAGAACAAGGCAAGCAGGGAAAGGAAATTAGCCAGGAGAGAAGAACGCTTGGCCCAGGTAAATTCAGCATTAGCAGATTGAGTATTTCACACTGATGCCTCATAATTTTTTCTCTTCTAAGCTAATTTCTGTGCTCAAGCTCCTTTTGAGTGACTGGTTGCATTTCTAAAAAGAATATGAAACAACTACATAGAATGTGTGAGACCTGATTACGTGTCTCATCTGCTTTTATTGGCACTTCATGCCTCTCTCTCTCTCTCTCTCTCTCTCTCTCTCTCTCTCTGGTTGAAAAGATTGGCATTGGAATCATCTGCATTGGCATATTAAGTCAAATGATGCTTGACAGTTAACAATGTTCTTGCATAGTCAAGTTGGTTATAAGGTTATGAGATGTCAGACAAATTTGTGCTCTTTTCGTTGTTTATGGGAGATTTTGCTGACTGGTGGCTGTGTGCCTGTGTGCAGGGGCCTGGAGAAAGAGCACCACCAGCATCTGTTTCTCAGCCAACCAAGTAAGCAATTTTGGCTGTTAAATATGATATCAAGTAATCAATCTGTATATGCTTTTTCTAAGAAATCCTATTTGTCTTCGTGCAGTGGAGCAAAGAAGTCGAAGAAATGATTGGTTAGAGTTACTTGCATGTTTCTGTTTTGAAGTCACCTCTTCGGCTGGTCGAAGATATTTTTGTTTTGTTTATTATTGCGTTTTGTTTATGACAATATTATGGTACTTGGAACTTCTGTAATTTTGAAATTTTGTTTGTAATTTCGGTTGGTTTTTGTGAATGCTGTTTAAGGATAATATTTATTTTCATTAGCAAAATAACTTGTATTGGCCAGACTCTGTTTGGGGGAAATGGTCAGTCAACTGCATGTCAAGATGATTAGGGCATAACCAACAAAATTATTTATTTTCATTTCATACGCAGGTGCCTTCTTTCTTTTTTTCTTCTCCTTAGAGAAATCTATTCCCGCTTTAGCTTTTGCCATTTTGGACATTTCCTATCTTAGCTTTTTAGACGGCTTGAAGTCTTTCAAGGGAGACATAATCGTAAACAGGGAAAGAACATGGTAATCCCTGGGACAAGCCTCCAACCTGAATGCATAATGTAACGTATCTTGTTTTAGCCTCTGAAAATTACTCTTGAGATGGTGTATGCATCTCCTCTTTAGCTGTTTGTGGCCGTTGTAAATTTTAATGGCCTTGGGATTTAGGAAGTGAAGTTGAAAGTTCAACCCTATAATTGTGACAGACAGGTTAATCTGGCGGATCAATTTAGCTTGTGAGCGAATATTTGGACAGATGGGAATCAACGAGGGGCTAAGAAATTACTTATGATGCACCTAATTATAGATCAGATCCAGAGAAATGCTTGAAGGTTGTCGATACATCCTCCGAAGAAGAACTCAAATGATTTAATTTAACTCAATGGTTTAATAAATCAAATCGGAACTTTAACTGGGCAACCAAAACTCGTGCTTATTTTGGCAAGTAGCATGATTCCCTTGCTTCAAATGAGGACTTTCCAAACAAGCGTGAACATAGTACTTCTAACTTCCAGTTACATTTTTTTTTTTATAAAAAAAGGACTATTCTATTACAAGGGGCATTTGGGAGTTGATAGGAATCCAAATCCAAACCCTGACCTCTCACAGTAGCCATAGAGTTCTAAAGCCATAAAGTTCTAAAGTTCTAATCGCAGCCTTACTATTTTTATTAGTTAGTTGAATTTGGCGCCTTTAATTTGCTATTATTACACTCTTCACCAGCCACTCTAATACGCGCCTTATCATCTATCCCAACCTTTCCACAGTTTTTCCAGGTTCCCCATTCATTGACATGTTAATAATGGCAACAACCCAGAATTTGAAACCTGCAATCTCAATACCCACCAACAGTTTTCACCAGTGTTCTTCATTTACTTGTATAACTGTTTTCCCCAGTCACTCGAGGTCGTTTGGCACTGAATTTTCCAAAACCAGCAGCTCACAAAATCTGTTGCCAACAATGCTACTTCTATCAAGGAGACAGCTATTGCTTCCTTCAGTTTCAGGATTGTGGGATGCCTTAACTGGGGGTAACTCAGCTCGCGAAGCCGTATTGGCAATTCGACGCGGAATGCTGCTTTTCAGACAGGTTGCCGTTCTTTCTTTCATTGTGCTAATTGAATTCAATTAACCTTTGACGAATTGTCTTGTGTTTATTGTTTGATGAAGGGTGATGTGTTGGGGTCATTGGTGGAGTTTGATAAGGCAATTGAACTCGATCCTCGACAGAAGGCTTGTCAGTTTCTAGATTCCCTTTCGACATTAATCTGTTTCTTTATATTCATGGATATTTTGAACAGTTTTAATGTCCATATACCGGACCTCTACTTCTTTCCAAACAAATAGATGGTAGAATTAATAAGGGTCTTGCCCTTATTAATTTTTAGTAAGTTATTCTTAGTCTGGTAAAATTGGTATGTTAACCAACACTCGATTTTCGGTGATATATATGCATTATCATAAGATTGGCTTTCCTTTATTCTGGATTGTGGAGGGTTTCGGAATGTTGGTTTGTGATGTTTTGGTGAATGTGAATGTAAGGACAAGTTTTGATTATACGGTAATGAAGACGTCTTTTGTTGGCTCACCAGATCTTTGGCAAAGGGGATTATCGTTGTACTACCTTGATGGGTAATGGATTAATTCATACTCTCATATTATTTTATTCATCTGTTTAACCTCAAAATAAAGTACTCACTTCTTTACTGTTAGATTTGAGGAAGGTGCAGAGCAGTTCCGGCTAGATGTTGCACAAAATCCAAATGACACTGAGGAGTCTATATGGTGCTTCCTCTGCGAAGCACAATTATATGGAGTAGATGAAGCAAGAAGAAGATTTCTCGAGGTAAACCAATAGTTTGAGTCAGAACCAGAGAATCTTTTTTAACAGAAGAATATTATACATGATCAAATGTGATTATTCTATTCATTAGAATCCCATTGCCCTATAAATGTAGAAAATATAAGTGGATACTACTTACGAACATTTTAAATTGCACCGTTCTTTTACGCCCTATTGGACATCATGCAGTAGGAAATATCAAATCAAGGGCACTTGTTCTGATCCTTGAGGAGATTTTGTTTTCGAAAAACTAGAAATTGCTTGAATTTTTTGAAGACATAACTAGGTGTAGGTATGCTGAACACTTGTAACTGCCTCAGCGTTTCATAAGACAATTTGGCTTTCCTTTTTTAATTGAAGAGATAAGAATTGCATCTCGACAGTTTGCATAATACATTCAGGTTGGTAAAGATCCTCGTCCTATCATGCGAGAAGCCTATGACCTGTTCAAAGATGGTGGAGACCCAAAGAAGGTCTGAACTAGTCCTATTCCAGTTTAGATTAATTGCCAGATGTGTGGCTTTGCTTCCAGAAGCATTCGATCGTTTTTTTATTCCTTTCCCTATGGATTATGAATAGCACACTCAATTATGCAGTATATATGTTTGAGTAACATTGGTCTAGAAATTATAAGAATATTTGGCATAAATGGTTAGTAGACGAACAGCAAAGGATATCATTACTAGACAGTGTCATACTTCTTGCGGTTTTGCCCAAAAAATACTAACCACCTGTATATGTTGATATTCCCTCTCATATGCTTCAATTTTGAGTGACCATATAAGGAATTCAGGACAAGGAGAAATATTAGTTCTGGATGCAGCTGGTTCAACCCTCCTCCCCCCTCCCCCCTCCCACCTCCACTTCAAATGACCAACTACAATTATGTTTGAACATATATACGTTAGGTGGAGTAGCTTCATGTTTTTTACTTGCTTTGTGTTCTTAAACCCAAATTACTTAGGATGTACTAATTTTTAAAATTACAACCTTTGTCACAATATTTCTTAAGTGAACTAGATGGTGGGTACTGCAGGTGGCGTTCATACAGATATTCTGAGGGCATCTGTTGTTATTGAAAAAAATACTTATGCGAGTAGAATGTGAAAATCAGTAACACTGAGTTTTTTTAGTATGAAAAGGATGTACATGTAACTGGAGCCTGTCTGGACAAGTCAACTAATCTCTATATATAGTCCTGTAACTTTTATGTCTCTTATAATTGTATATCAATTTTTGGAATGTTGTGACCATTATTGTTGAGTGAAATTCGAAATGCTGAAAATTTGATTTTAAACATAGAGCATATAAGAACTATAACAGATGGCTTTCTATGTTAAGTATTTTGCAGATTTTACTCTTATTTCCTTAATAGTGTATGCTCTAAGAAAACTTACCCAACCTTGGGAGTGTGTTCTTATCTTAGATACATTATTCACTATCCCTCTTGGGGAAAACATTATCCAACCGGTGACTGAATTCTTGGGAATCATAAAGGGAATGTTATTTTTACTGAAGCTAACCACTTTTGAATTGTTCCCCAGAAGTAGATCCTGCAAAGCAAGCATTGTAATGTCCTCTTTGTTGTTTTTGTTTAAACTTTACTGGGAGATCTCTGAGCAAATAATTGGTTTTCTTGCATAGTTTGTGGCTGCTTTTTCTGGTGGACGGGAGAATGAGTATTTCTATGCTTCTCTATATGCTGGACTTTATTATGAATCCCAGGTATTATTACAAACCTAGGCATGCAGGCATTTAGAGCACTTGGTTGCTGAATTAAACTCTTTTGTTACAGACCTAAGTAGGATATATCATTATCCTTAATGTTCTACTCAGACTTATTATGTTGTGGTTATGAAATTGCTCGTGTCTAAATGATGTATTAGAATGTCACAATTACTGTGCAATTTGCCCTTTCACAGAAGGAACAGGATGAAGCAAAATGTCACATCATTGCTGCTTGTCAATCTCCTTATGGTCTCAGGTCTGATATCAGAATGTACATGTCCATAATACATATTTTGCATCCTGTTCAAATTGCATTTTTGTGGTAGATTACCAAAATATCCAATTCTTTGTTATCCCACAGGTCCGACGACTACATGGCTTCCCTTGCCAAGGTGCATTGCCTCTGTAGAAACTGGGGCACCGCTTGAGAAATAAAATGACCTTTGGTGAGATTCATTTAATTTTCTGCAAGTTCTTTCCATAGAATCTGATTCTAGATTATCTACATATACGTATTACTTCCCTCGAGTAGCAATATGCTCTCGGTATTGGAGATGATATTGGAAATGCTTTTAGAGGATCTATTTGTTGTGCATCATTTATGATTATCAGGCACCTCGTTTGTGGAAAGATTTGAGCACGGTGAGCTTTAGTCCACAGCCTCCTGCAGAATTTTACTGATGAGTTCAAATTGAAATTTAAATTCTTTTGTAACAATGGGATACAAAAGCCATTGCATCACTCAGTCAGTGGAGAAAGTAACATAGCCATTATATTCTGGTGCAAGTTCAAAGAGCACCTTACTGGGTACTCCTGTTGCATGTTTCCACAAATCATCTTTTCGAAGTTATTAATGTTTCTATCAAGACACCACCTTGGTCATTCCTGAAGTAGGAGATCGCCGGTCATGTGTTTCTAGTACAGGAATATGTGTGGCCCAAACAGCTTACGAAGGACGCAATATTCAGATGCCCAGTAAATGTTAGTTATGCAATATTGACAGGCCCATTAACTGTTTGTATCCGTTAGGTCTAGCTTGTTTCACGATCTAATTTTAGATTAAGGTTTAGAATGTGATTTTGATTTCATTTTCTGCAATTATAGTCCACCACATTAGCACTCTATGCTCCATTCTGGTCGGACATCAAAAATGTTGTCAGCATTTGACAACATTTGATAAAGGCATATGTATATGTTTGCAGTAAACTTTTTCTTCCAAATCACTACCTGATAATTATGGTTTTCTTTTCCTGATTTAATCCTTAAGAGATCCTGCATCTCTTGAAGCCTTGATCAACTTTTCTACAACATTTTCTCAAAATAAATAAATAAATTCTACTAAATCAGCAAACTTTTTCTTCCAAATCACTACCTGATAATTGTGGTTTTCTTTTCCTGATTTAATCCTTAAGAGATCCTGCATCTCTTGAAGCCTTGATCAACTTTTCTACAACATTTTCTCAAAATAAATAAATAAATAAATTCTACTAAATCCCCCCCCCCCCCCTCCTCTCTCTAATTTTCTTTTTCTTTCATTTTTTTCGTAATTTCATTATACAGAGAGCCTAGCAGGACATTTGGGGAGGGGATACGTGGCATATAGCAGGACTCGTACCTCAGGGAAGGAGGGGGTGGTGCTCCAACAATCTGGAACGTCATTTTTTCAATGGTTTTTTAACCACTACTAGAATAGTTTTGATGTCAAAATCCTGAAAGGCCAAATAGATACAGGATTACTGAGTATTTGACTTGTCACTTAGCTCATCAGTTCCCATCTTTCGTGTTTCTTTTCCTTTCTTTCTTTTCCCTTCTTGTTGATTAAAACTTGCTCAACTTCCAAACAAGGGTATTAAATCCTAAATTAGGATAAGCAGTTATCAGCAGGACAGAGCTGTATTAATCTGATTAGCGTTTAAAGGCTTGTGGAACTAATCTTCCACCCAAATCTATAAGCATTTCAGAGAAGAAAACGAATCATGTTCCTCATATTTGAAATATTTTGTCTTGTATGTTTGTACATAAACAGATGGCTTTCTTTTAGTCTGTTTTTAATTATTCCATCTATAATTCTCTATAATCTTTCGTCAAGAAAACTACATAGAATAGGTGAAGATAACATTTTACTGAATGTTTTGTCCATCGCAGTATATCGTGTACTTCACAAATTGCCTTAATTTCACTCAAAGCAACATTCCAGCTGTTTCTTTAAAGGGTGGGCTGGATAAATGAAGCATCACTCAAGAAAGCAGTTGACCTCTGCTTGAGGATAAATTGTACTAGCTTTCTTTCTCTTCCCTAAAAGGGAAGGCCAACAATCAAGTATCTGACACTTGGAATATGACTTGGAATCTGGGATATGCTTTACAGGACACAACAATTTTGTTCGGATCATGTGGCTTTTCAAGCTCTCTAAAGCTATCAAGATACAAATTTAGGCAGGGATGTGCACTATTGAAGAGTAGATTAATACACAAAAGAAATGAGAAGTTACATATTTGGAATTTCTTTGTTGTTTGTACATAAAAAAGTTTTCAGTTCCATTTCTGTTTGGATTTGGATTCTTGTTGAGTAAATTTGAAATTCATCGATTTTCACTTACCAAATTCATGGTCAACTGATTAATAAATTTTAAAATTAAATTTCTCGTGAATAGCCTAAACAATTAACAATTAAGAGAACTTGGTGAATGATTCAAAATTCAAATTCACTGACTCAACTGATCATCCTATGATCTCTATATTCCTAAAGATTCGCACTCTTGAAACCAAAATTTGCCTCAGCAAACTAAACACGGATAACACACATAATTAATATTTAATTACTCACATAATTCACATAACAAGAAAATCTTACACGTCTTTGGAGTGGATAAGATAAATTGAAATACGTATCCACATAAGGTCCATTTTGCTGCTATTGTTCTTTGGTTACGTAAAGAAAATGTATTTTTGATAAAGTTGTTCAAGTAATTCCAAACATATTCTTATTGTAAAGTTTTTGAAAAGTCAAAAGTTGGTATAAGAATGGATCTACAGTATAGTTTAAAAACCAAGAACAAATAGGCTAACCAAGAAAAAATAGGCTAAGTTGTCTCGAGTTAATTCTATTTAATAAAATGATACATGACTTGATAAAAGAACTCGATAAGTGTTGTGTTTTAAATTATATTCAATGAATACATGGAGTCATCATTAGTTTAACTGAGTCATATTTATCTAAGCCTTGCAAATATAAGAAACTAAACATTAACAATTAAAGTAAATACAAAAATAATTCCATTCTTTATAGATGAGGTAATAAATGCATTGAATGTATGAATCTGAGTCTTCACTTTTTGACTCGTAAATCTTTATTGAGTTTTTGAATATTTTCCACCCAATAACTTTAATAGTCTAATTCCGATTTCTTTATTTTTTAACATTGCTCTAAACTTTCTAGTACAAATCAACCTTCGTGAAAAATAGTCTAAATTAGCCGAGAACATCTTAGAATAATATATATGTTATAAAAACAGATGTAATAACTTGATTAATTAACAAACAAAAAGAGGCCCACAATTCAGTTACCTAAAATAAATATAATGTCACTTAAAACACGCCATATTATTAAATCATTTGGTTGAACTACTATTCTATGTCATGTATAATTTGTTGTTACTTGTTGATGGAAAACATAGGAATCACTTAGCAAATTGAGACACATAACAATGATTGGATTTGGATTATTAAAATGTAAAGGCATATGGGTATCAAACCATGATGGGTAATATGTAACCTTTATGGCATATTCTCACTCGTAAGCACAAAAAGATGGATATTCTATAAATGATTCTACTATGGCACATGCCGTATTCAACAACCCCCATCTCTTGTTTATATATAGGCCTCTTCTTTCTTCAATGACCAAACTACCCTTCCAACGCCACAAATGGTTGTAGCCCTTCGAGAATTTCATTCTGAGCCCCTACTTTCAAGAAATTTTGACCTGGTTTCATCCTTGGAGAAATTGACACCAGCCAAGCTCTGATTCAGCATTTGTGAGTCAAATCACAATAATGAGGATATTCCAAATCAAAATTCCAATGACTTCGTTATTGCTTAATTTTCGTAACACTTTTACTTTTCAGATTGTTTTTTCATTTTTATTTATCTTTTAATTTTTTAACAAAATATATTATGTATATACACAAAAATGAATTAGATACATAATTTAAAGAAAATGTTCTAAATGAATGATACAAAAGGCAAACTTTCAGGCACAATAAAGAAGTAGAGTTTCCTTCTTTTCACCTTATTTTTCTTGTATTATTAGCTATTATAAGCATTTAGCAATAAATGATGTACATCAAAGCGAGTACAAAAATGTCAATTCAATAGAAAGAGAACGAAAAGCAACTTGACAACTATTGTCCCACGAATTTTCAATATTCAACAATTTGCCACAAGTATTTAATTAATTGGCCCAAACAAACCCGGGATCTCAAAAGAATATTCAAATTAGCCGAGGGATATTCCCGTCATTTCTCCTAAAATTCAGTTAAGACAGTTTCTCTCATTATTCCACCTGGAAAACCCATTATAAAAACCCACGCTAATCACACAATTAACCCCTTAATCATCCAAATTCAAACTCTTCATAAACCACTAAAACCCCCATACCCAACCTTCACCCTTCCCATGCACCCTTCCTCATCTCCCGCCACGTGTAAAACTTATTCCAGTTAACAACCCTCATCACACGTGTCACGATCTAAAAACAAAGTTCACAAAACCCCCATCCACCCACCCGCCACTTCCCCAACCTTACGTCACCTTTTCTCTCTCTGTTCTTCTCTAACTACATATTACGCTTCTTTTTCTTCTTTCTCACAACTGAAAACTTCAGAACCTCTTTTCTCCAATCTCATTTATTTATTCATTATATTTATTTCTGAGAATAATAATAATTAAGAAAAAAGAGAAATGTTGACGGAGAAGCTTATCCCGGAGAAGGTGCCTTCGTCGGCGATGTCGTCGAGTCATTCCCTCCGGTGCTACGCTGAAACGACGAGGATTTTCGACGAGTTGCCTACGGCGACAATTGTCGGGTTGTCGAGGCCGGAGGCAGGGGATATTAGTCCGGTGCTTTTGTCATATCGTATCGAAGTTCAGTACAAACAGGTTAAATTGAATTTACTTCTCTCATTTTTTTTTTTTTTGTTTGGAAAAAATTATTTGATTTATGAGATTATGTACATGCAGTTGTACATATATGCTTATGTATACATGATTACGTATATGTATGTATGTAGGGTAGAATGTGGTTATGTACGTATGAAAATTTGTTTTTGGAGTATAAATATACGTATATGGTGGGACAGGGCGTTTGTTTGTGCAATTTTGGTGGTGCTGAGATTTTTGTTATTTTTTAGGTTTTTTTTTTGGTGGAGCAGTTTTTGACTGCTGAGAGGATGTGTTGTTTTGTGAAGGTTAATGAAATTAGCAAAAGATGTGGGATTATTATTGTTTTTTGACAATTTTTTTTTATATTTTGATTTTTATTGAAAATTATCCGAGTATTTTAGTTTTTTTTTTTTATGAAATTATTGAATTAAATATAATGACTTATCAATCTATAATGATATAGCTATTCAATAAGATTCATGAAATGGAAACGAAGGCATATTGATGATGGATGTGCTGCATAGAGGTCACTGTTCAATATTTTTCTTGTTGAGTAATGATAATTGGAGATTATAGAACTGAAATTTACTTAAATTTTGAATCTTTTTTGTGAATTATAGTTAGTGCCATACACTACTTTACTCATTTCTAAGGTTGATTCTTTTCTTTTTGTTCTTTTAGCTGCTTGATGGGATGTGAATACAAAGAAATCAGTGAAAAAGAAAATGTCTGGTACCTGGAAAACTGTGGGAATTCTATGATAACATCCACTTAGCATACTCCTTTTTTCGGTACTTGACAGATTGACAAGTCTTTTGATATTTCAAAACATGGACTTGATTCTTTCATGTTGCATTAAGGAATTCAAAACTAGCATCTTTTAGTTGGAAAAAAAAATTCGAGAACTTTTGTCACCATGAAGGGCTATTCTAAAATTTAAACAATGGTGAAGGGTAATCTTGTGTTGTACCTTGTAGAAGAATTTCTTTTAATGCTGAAGTTAATCAGTTTTTGAGATAAACAGAGAGGATGACTACAACTTATCAGCATGTAGTAACAAGTATATCTTAGTTTATTTGGAAACTACAGTTCATAAATTTTTAGGATTTAGTTGTAAAATAGATTGTTTTGATCTGGAAAAATACAACAATTCAAATCTGAAATTCCAATAATATCTTAAAGTCATTGCGACCTATGTTACATGGACTCTTCATTGACCCCTGCCGCACCCATGTCTTGCCCTGTCCTGTCGGACATGGCTATGGGTATGGGTGTGGCATAAATGAACTGAAATGTTTACTTTTTCCAGCCGTACCCGTGTCAGATTTCTCATTCGTACCCGTGTCCACATTCTCCCAAGTCCATGTAACATAGATTGCGACTGGCTGGAATGTAGATTAGATATGCAGAGGCACGGTGAAAGCATGAGTATTAGCAAATATACAAGAGGATTCAGAATAGAAAATAAATCTGCAAACAGGAAAAGCATTTAAGTTTTTCTTTTTGCTTTTCCTTCTTGAGAAAGTCGAGGAGATCATGATTGTAATTTATTGGAAAAAATTGTAGCTCAATCTGTTTTCTTTAGAACATTGAGATTTGAATCTCAAATGCCTATGGAGGCCAAACATGTAGCTCTTAATCCTTACCAGGAACTGGAGATTGCTAGCAGCTGGATCACCTCTTGTTAATGACAGCTAAAGCCTCATATAATAGCAAAAGAGAAGCAACTCTGTACCAGAAATAATTCCAAGATGGAAATTTTCTTCATTACAATTAAAAAGTTCACTACAGTGGAAATTTTGATTTTGATACGTGTGTACTTTTGCTGGTCCTATTATGGATACCTTGAAATAGCAAATCAAAAGTAAGGGCCACAGCAGTATGGCAGCTGTATGTTTGTCAAGGCCAGTACCCTTTATTTGACACTGAGTTACTTTTTTTGCATACATTCTTTGCATGTTATAGTGGCCACGGTATTTTAGACTTTCATTGCATCTTTTGCTGTGTGTGCTTTGAATGGTTTTGTTTTGTTTGTACATGTATAGTTCGTGAGTGCCATATGATGATGCACTCTTTGCTTAAGAATGTATTTGATAGAATTTTCTGCTTTTCACCGCTCATTATATCTACTGTGAAATGCATATGGTGTTCAAAATGTTATCTTCACTTACTATATATATGCTTTTCTTCATTACTTTTATGGTATTTGTTCAAGAATGCTTATCATCTTCTCCATCTTAGTTGTTTAAATTATAAAATTGTCCATGCTCTCACTTTTCCTTCTTTCCTCTCTCCCTCCCTCTATCTCTCTCCCCAAACCCCCCCCTCTCCCCCCTGGTGAGGAGGAAGAAGGAGTTTTAAAACTTGTCCTTTCTAAGTTTTACTTATTCCAATGGAGTTCAAATTGTACACTAATTGAGTATTTAATCATTAATAGTTTAAGTGGTCCTTGTTGAAGAAGGCTT
This sequence comes from Mitragyna speciosa, assembly GCA_024721245.1. Classification (NCBI taxonomy): domain Eukaryota; kingdom Viridiplantae; phylum Streptophyta; class Magnoliopsida; order Gentianales; family Rubiaceae; genus Mitragyna; species Mitragyna speciosa. Next base: position 26,425,873 of record CM045555.1, read on the forward strand.
CAGAAGTTTTATATCTACACTTTGCATTGAAGAAACGTGCCATTATTGAAGAGTTTCATGAGAAACAGGAGCAGGTTATCTCTCTCTCTCTCTCTATCTATCTACATGTAGATCGGCTAATACATGTAACTCTTGTTCATACTCTCTTACAATCTTGGTACATAATTCCCTTTTCTCCTTGTGTAATTCCAAATCCACTGTTGGAAAGTGGCATAAAAGATATTCAACATTTATCCTTTGTGGAAGATTCCTAGAATATTCTAATGGTTTTATTTATATTGTTCACAAAAGGTTAAGGAATGGCTTCAAAACATAGGAATTGGAGATCATACAGCTATTTTTATGCATGACGATGATGAAGCTGTGCATATATCCATCGATGATAGTATTAAAAACAGGTAATAGCAACTGTTTAATGGTTTAGCGCTAAGTTCAAGTTCTTACATCTTGGTTATTCAGGAAGTTTTGATTCTTGCTTTCTTGCAGATCTGTTCCATCCAGAGCTGCTTTTTCAGTTATTCGTCCAGCATTGAGCAGGCAGCAGACAGTCTCCGAAATTGCAAAAGTAGCGATGCAAGGATATCTAAACCACTTTTTGGGTAACTTGGACATTGTGAATACTAGAGAGGTGCATAGAGAATGTCCTTGTTTTGGTCCATATGCATGAAGCAAACAATTGACATTCATATCCTCTGAGTTACTTCTTTTGTTATAAACTCATTTTTGTTACATTGATTAGATGGTTACCATGGAGATATAGGATAATAATTAGGAATTTCATTTCACTTTAAATGTACTTAACTAGTTTGGACTCATTGCATTTTTCTCCACTTTCACGCTTCTATGTACAAGTGTGTGAATTTCATTTTAGCACTGAAATTGGTTGGAAAAAAAAAAAAAAAAGACTGTCCCTTACTAACAATACCAGGAGAAGGAATTAAAAAATGCATGCTATCTTGCCTATCTTTACATTTGATTCACTTCAAGAGGTTAAAGGACAAACCACATGCCATGATGGCACTTGAAGTGGGTACCATAAGACCGAACTAATCCCTGCTGAATTTTGTTTTGCAGTTGCTTTTGTGGCAATTAACAAATGTGTGTTTTTTCTATAACATAGTGTTTTTTTAAGCACACTTTTTTGAAAAAAAAATGATGGTGCAAAAAATAAAATATGAAATGGCAGTTTATGTTCCCTTTTATAAATTTGAAACTAGTTACACTTCTGTGTTTAATATTGCTTACATTAATGATGCTTGAATCTCTTCTTTTTCCCCATGGATAGACTTGCCAATTGATTCTTCTTTCTTTATCCTTTAAGCAGTTCTGGGTTGTTCTGTTACTGATACATTTTGATAGTGATACATCACGTCCAATTTCAGGTGTGCAAGTTTTTGGAGGTCTCAAAGTTATCTTTTTCACAAGAATTTGGTCCTAAGCTGAAAGAAGATTATGTAATGGTTAAGCATATATCAAGAACGCCAAAAGAGGAAGCATATACAAGATGTTGTTTATGTCGGTGGTCTGGCTGTTGTAATAACAAGTGGCAGAAGGTAAGTCCTCTTGATAGTATTGGTGTAGTACACTCATCAGTATATTTTCTACAGCTGTGAAGATTCAGACAGTATTTTATAGTCTCCCACAAAGTGGATAAGCTGATGTTAAGTTTTGTTTTCTTTGTTCTTTTTGGGTGAGTTCTTTTTGCAAGCATCATTCAGTCTTGATGGTTTACATCCTTTTATTGCTATGGCTGTTTTCTCCATTAACATTCCTTTGACTTTGATAGTTTTTGGGTAAGGGTATACCTTCCCATGTTGTCAAATCCGTCAGCAAACTATGCAAAATTTGCTGAAGCATCAGCTTACTCCCTGGAAATCGATTTTTTTTTTTTTTTAAGAAGTTGAACTGAACTGTTGAGAACATTGTTCTTTGAGTATTACTTCTATTCAACAGCTTATTGCATGATTGATGGTCATTTTCCATCCACTTTGAAGACATGTTGCCAATATTCAGCTAGTTACAAAATTTTGAATTTCATAAATACATACTGTATTAATTATGCTGTTTTCTGGATGAAAAAACAAGTTGGAGAACACTTTCTTTTTGGTTGATAAACAAAGACATTTTATCTTATGTTCATGCAGACTAATTGAGGAATTGTTAATTATAGCTGTAATTCTTTACGTCTCATCTATTAGTTAGTTGTTCAGAGTTACTTCATGCTGCCATTATTTATCCTTATTTTTATTTGTAAAATTGATCAAACACTAGTCTAAACTTTAGATTTTTTTAGTTTCTTTTTGTGCATGATTATATTGTCTTTTACTCTATGCGATGATGATTTAAAATACATTAATGGACATTTGAAGAGGAGTGGTTTGCTAATATAGCAATTTGAAGTCAATATTCTGGTTTTGGTTTTCACCCTGGCAGAATGAATGGATAAAATAAATCTTTGTACAAGCTCCTCTTCATGAGTTCTTTCCATAAATTTCTCTACTTTTTGGATCTAATTCTTTTGTTTGGTTTCTTCTGTTATTTACTTACAGGTTTGGGCTGTCCTGAAACCTGGGTTCTTGGCTTTACTGAAGGATCCCTTTGACACCAGCCTTCTGGACATAGCGGTTTTTGATGTACTTCGGGCTTCAAAGGCTGATGGAAAGGTTGGAGCATGTTTAGCTGAAGAGATAAAGAAACGAAACCCGTTACATTATGCATTTAAGGTCAGATATCTTTATACAAATATGATTGTTTCTAACCTAAAATTCTAACTTGGTCAGATAATCATGCAAACTAGCTTTATTTCTTAACTATTTAAGAAGCTAAGGAGGATTATAATTTTAGTTTTGTTCTTGATGTACTTGATCATAATCGTGCATTTTCAAGTGCAATTTAGTAAGAAAGAGAGTGTCTATACAATTCTTGGGTAGTTGCAGTACAATAATGCCATATATCATTTGATCTCTCATTCTTTTATTTAATGGCATTTTACCATGATGATACAAACACTTCCTGGAACATTCAGAGGGCTTCCCCTGGGTTTTTTGTTAGCTTTAGGAAATGCACAAAGTTTCTTTGTTAAGTAGTTTCATGCATATCACCTTTATTTATGGGGTTCTAACTTTGTAAATCATTGTGATGGTCAAAGGTTTCCAGCGGAAGCCAGAGAATTGAGTTAAGAAGTACTAGTTATGTCAAAGTCAAAGATTGGGTTTCAGCAATTAATGATACTGGTCTAAATCCTACTGAAGGTTGGTGCCACCCTCACCGCTTTGGTTCATTTGCTCCTCAAAGGGGCTTGATTGAGGATGGAAGTCAAGCTCAATGGTTCATAGATGGAAAAGCTGCATTTGAAGCACTTGCTTCAACCATAGAGAAAGCAAAATCAGAGGTTCAATTCTCAACTTTTTAGATAACAAACTGACTTCAATTTGTGCTAATATTTAACAACTGAGACCTCAAGTGACGTGGAGTTGCCTGCAGATATATATGACTGGGTGGTGGCTTTGCCCCGAACTGTACTTGAGACGTCCTTTTTGCAATCATAGCTCTTCTCGTCTTGACACATTACTTGAAGTCAAAGCAAAGCAAGGGGTTCAGGTGAAAAAAAATGATTCTGCTTTATACATGCTTTTACTTTCTTCATTTTCACGATCAGGTTCGAAAATATAAAGACTTGTAACTTAAAGAACTGCTCCATACGAGTGGCAAGTCTTCTTGTATTAGAGGGGTGATATTTTCATCTGATCATAGAATTTGTTGGAAAAGTAAACTTAGTGATGAATTATACATTTAGATACTTCATCTTATTTGAAATCTATTGACTGCATTATCCTGCTGACTGAATAGTAAACTATCTGGGGGAAATTAATATACTCGGGACAAATTCAATTTGTGTAATTAGAGAAGAAGTTTCAGAGGTATGATTTTTCAGAACTGGAATTGCTACATGCTTTACTTCACTGCAGTTGTGAAATAGAAATTCCTTCTCTGTGTATGTGGTCATGCTTCTATGATTATTTTGAGAATGGAAAGCGTGTGTGTCGTGAGAATGACAAAAAATTAATAACGAAGATTCAGGCACCATCACTCTTTACTTAAGCTAAAAAATGAATTTCTGCTTGATAACTATAAGGAACAAAGAGGAATTGTGAAGATCGACAATATTAGCATGTTATTTTATATTTGCTTAACTTAAACACAGCCTTCATCCCACTGTGAGAATATTTTATGCAGATCCTTTTTCTCCATTCAATCCATCAACAGGCATGCATTTTTTAAGACACATGCACCATGGTCTTCTTAAAGATTCATTTTTTCACGCCCTAGTTCAGTCATCAGTAACTGTCATGTTGTTCAACTTTGTAATGATGTCATTGTCAACTTTGACAATTGTATTACAATATATTCATTTGGATTCCTTTCTTCTTCCTAGGTTAGAAATACAGGAAATATATATCTTTTTTCTGATTTCTAGTTATTTATCTTATGTTGTATCAAGCGATTGGCATTTATGAATTTGTTACTTTGTGGCCTTGCAGATCTATATTCTTCTCTACAAGGAGGTTTCTATAGCTTTAAAAATTAACAGCTCATATAGCAAAAGAAAGCTTCTCAGTATCCATGAGAATATCAAAGTACTTCGCTACCCCAACCGTTTTCCAACTGGTGTCTACTTGTGGTATGGAATTAACAGTGTATTACACAGAAAGTTTTTATCAGATTTGACTTAAAATGGCAATTTTGCAGCTGTTGCAGATTTTTCTTCTCCTTAACATTTTCCAGTATCATCATTTACCTATGTTTCATGTGAACTCATTACAACCTTTACAATCATTCAGGTCACACCATGAAAAACTGGTTATAGTAGATCACCATATTTGTTTTCTTGGAGGACTGGATTTATGCTTTGGGCGTTATGATACAAATGAACATAAAGTGGGAGATTGCCCTCCACACATATGGCCTGGAAAGGACTATTATAATCCTAGGTAAAAATCTTCTACTTCTTTGGTCCGCCAAGGGGTAATGTGGGTTTCTGCGAGAGCAAGTTAGCCTTTTAACCACCAGGCCAACGCAGTGTAGTTATGACAGATAAAATCATTTCAGGCTTTTAGTTCATAAGAGATTGATGTAATAAATGATTTACATTAACTGAATGACTCATTCCAGAAATATTCATGTAATTTTGGCATATGGTTTGGCTGATTTTACCGGCAATCAGTCATTGAATCATAATGTGCGCATTAAGTAACATAAAGAAATGTAGAATGAATATGATAAGAGAAATGATTAAACATAAATCTAATGATTTTAAAAGATTTTGGTAAGATATTTATCTTATCTTGTTCTCTTGATGCAAATCTGTGCAAAAACACAATATTATACTCTCTTCTTGGTCACATCTCAGTTTGTCAGAAGATATAGGGGATCTGACTTTCATTTGTTTGAAGGAGTACAATAAAACATGGTAAAAAGCAAGGACTAGAATCTTCTAGGGGTAGCTGTTTTTAGAATATGTCGTTTTCATAGTTTAGCGGTACGAGTGCACAATTTACTTGTTAGTAATTTAGCTTCCCCATTCACAAACGCTTGTAGAGTTAGTACTCTTTTTGTCAGTATATGTGCTTTCAAGATTATTGTTGTCCACAAACAATCTTGTGCACTAGTTGTTCGATTTATCGTCAGCTTGAAATCTTTCTAAACATTTACTTGTCATTTAGGGAATCTGAACCAAATTGTTGGGAAGACACCATGAGAGACGAACTTGAGAGAAGAAAGTATCCCCGAATGCCTTGGCATGATGTCCATTGTGCTCTGTGGGGGCCAGCATGTCGAGATGTAGCCAGGCACTTTGTTCAGCGTTGGAACCATGCGAAGGTTTGCATCTGCATCTATGGTACATTGTGTGTTAAAAATTTCAAATGCTTATGTATTGAATCTCCATCCAGAGGAATACAGCTCCAGACGAGCAACAAATACCGCTTCTTATGCCTCAGCAACACATGGTCATTCCACACTATATGGGAAGAAGCAATGAAATACAAATAAAAAATAAGGTTACTCCACTGAATGAGAATTACTTTGGTAGACAGGACTCCTTTTCTTCCCAATCCCCGTTGGAAGATGTCCCATTGCTGTTGCCCCAGGAAGCTAATGGCGTGGACTTTTCCAGCTTAGATGACAAATTGAATGGTCCAGATTGCAATGACTATTATCTGAATCAGCACGAGGCTAATGAAGGTCATTAATCCAGCTTTCATAAACACAAATTTGGATCTTAAGTGTTATGCCTTTACTTGAATGTTGTTTCAGATGATTTCTGATCTTGTATCTTTTGACACGAAACAGAAAAGGATAAAGCAGGAGAAACTGTCTTCGTAGCTTCAGATGATTGGTGGGAATCACAAGAGCGAGTTTGTCAGGTTATTTCACCTGATGAAGTAACTCAAGTTGGTCCTCGTGCTTCATGTTCTTGTCAGGTGAGATTTGACCCTTCTTACCTTTAATCAGATTTTGTTATTTCTTCTACAGTATCTAATAAACAGGTGGCCTTCTTTTTATCTTCTTGCCCAGATTCTAATGCTGTTAATTAACTTATTCTCTTTGGCTGTAGAACTCCAAAACAATTTGTAAGGAAGGAAATTCTGGAGAATTTATCAAAGTAACAGAACTCCTAACGGAAAAAGAAAAATTTTTGTACCAAAAATATGAAACAAAGAACTAGTTCTGATCTGATAGCCTTCTGAGGAGAAGGTGGGATAAAGGGAAGCTGCAGGGTATATTGGCCACAAAATGAGAAATTGGACATGACGTCACTCCTGAGTTTACCTAATATTTTGACTTGTTTTCGACTCATGACTTGGCTTTTTTATCAAACACCTGAAACATTTTATTCTGTTGACTGTTTCTACTTTTATTCCACTTTTGTTTCTGATACCATGAATTCCCAATTTGAGCTCAGTTGTGGTTTTTCCGTTCCGAAATATGGTAGGTCATTAGAAGTGTAAGCAATTGGTCTGCTGGAACAAGTCAAACTGAAGACAGCATTCACAGAGCTTATTGTTCTATGATAGAGAAGGCAGAGCACTTCATTTACATTGAGGTGACATTTACCATATTAAATACCTCAGTTTTAAATATATAGAACTAGTTATATGCTGTATCTCGAAATCAGTCTTAGAGAATTGACTACTTATCTTGTTCATGCTTCTAATGTTGGCATAGTAATGGCAAAAGATTCTCGAAAAGCAATGCTTAGGATAAGAAATTGGATTCGATGTTCTTCACTTATTGCTAAAGGGGTTGGTGTGCGTTTTCCTTTCACATAAATTTAATATTAGGAGTTATGGAGGAGAAGTTTGATCTTTAATATTGCAGCTATGTAATTAACTGCTATACTTTTAGAAGTGACGAAGCATTGAACAACTTCTTTACTTAATTACCTTATTGCGTCAATTGCAAAGATCATATTATGAACTTTGTGATCAGTAAATCCTCTGAGTTTACTGGAGAAATTTATAATGATGTAGTATACTGGTTGTGGGTTGGTAGTTTGCTTAATGATTTTATTTTGCTGTGCATCACACAATGAGAGATTTCAATTTTGGACACAATACTTTATCTTAACATGCAAAAAGCATAACTGTATGTTGTGGATTATTGCTTGCATAAGTCCCTTACTAGGGCATACAGGGGTACTCTTAGATATTTATGCTGAGAGACTTCTCTATGCAAACTGCATTTCTCAATCGAGTAGTGTAAACACTAAATGTCTTTACTGCATCAAAAAATGGAAAAACCTGCATTTTAAGTTGATAATGAAAATAACAAATTAGTGGATGCTATTTATCTCTTAAATGATCTTCTTTGTAGTCTGCAAGTCACGTTTTCTGGTATTACTTTTCTCCACAGCTGGCAATAGAAAGAAGGTAAATGTTTTCTCAAGAAAACTAGGCTAATATAAGCAGTTTTTTGCCTGTTGAACAGGAGTTGTTATCTTAGGGAGCCCTACAGGAAGCCTTTAGTCTATATAATTCCCATGTAAACTCGTCATGCAAGGGCATGGTTACTATGATTGCAGAGATTTTGGCAATAGCTGCAGTGTTAAAAGTTTTTTGCCTATTCATAACAGATTCATGGCTTTTTCTCATTTATTAAAGAAAGAAATTCATAGAATTTTCTAACAATATATAAGGCTACTTTGGTGTACCTTTATATTTGTTTTCTAATTAGCCTTTTTCAGCTTGAAACAAGTTAAAGGCATATGCCAAAAAGAAACAGGAACACTTTAAAAGAGTTTTTTTGCCTTATTTATATTTAAAATATATACATAATAAGTTAAAATTAAGCAATCAAGAAGAGTCATGTAATCTTTAAATGGTATATCAAAACTCTCTAGGAGCAAAAACCTGCTGACAACAAAAACTCTACAGAATTAATAATATGCAAATTAAGATGAGAGAAATTTGTCTTCAGTCAGTGAAAGGAACATTTATGTTCAGAAGCAAGATGACAAAACCTCGGAGACTTGAAGCCAAAAAAATAGTGTAATCTTGTACTTATATCATAAGCATGTGGCTTATGACATTTTCCTTGCCCAGATTGACCAGTATCTTTTAGTTTGTTGCTATTTATATGTTATTGCAATTTGCAAGTGAAGGCAAGGAAAAAATCTTGCTGTATCTAATTATGTCTTTTACTTGTGTATCTGCTTCCAGAATCAGTTTTTCATATCAGGCCTTTCAGGTGATGATACCATACAGAACCGCGTACTGGATGCTTTATACAAGCGTATCCTCCAGGCACACAAACAAAATCAGTGTTTCAGGGTTATAATTGTTATTCCACTGTTGCCTGGCTTTCAGGTAGCGCTATTATCCAATTCAGAAATATCATATGGACTGTACTCTTCCCTCTTTAAAACTTTTGGTTTTTTATCTACAGGGGGGTCTTGATGATGGAGGTGCTGCAACCGTTAGAGCTATCATGCATTGGCAGTATCGAACAATTTCCAGACCAAGATACTCGATATTGGACAAACTTTTTGCTTTGCTGGGTCAGGAAACACACAACTACATATCTTTTTATGGTCTAAGGACTTATGGAAATCTTTCTGATGGTGGTCCAGTGGCCACAAGTCAGGTAATATATTGGACACAAGTTTTCAACTCATTGCTGTGTGATCCTTCCTTGTTTTGGGTCACATACATAAGACCTACTTACTACATTAATGTATCACCATCCTAATGAAACCTCCTTGCTTATGACCTTATAGAGGCATACCTAGACCTAGCAAAGCAACTTTTTGGAACTTGAAGAATTTTTCCCTACATTTCCTCTTGCTACTTCTCTATTTCACCTCAAAATTTTTTCAGTCGCCAGCCCGGGACAGTTAGTATTTAACAAGCAGTTTGCAGCCTAAATTACTAGCCAATAATGCTTACTGCAAGTGATCAGTAGTGTACACGTGGTTTGTCGTGTATCAATTAAATAATATCTGCAAATCCACTTGTTACAGGACAGTTGCACTATTTCTGAAACTCTCCTGCATATATTCTCCAAAGTCTAGGTGTGCCATTTTATGGTCCTAGCATAGGAGCCTCCATTCCTCATACCACTTATACCCTCAAGGCTTGACCTAGTATTCATGATAAAAACTAAGCAATGATGGTCAGCCCATCCCCCGGTTGGGAATTGCTCCACCTGCCTAAAATACTCTAATACAAATGACTAGCCATACTTCAGTTGTGATATCATTGTAATGAATCAAGTAACTGTATATTACTTTAGGAATACAACAATATCAGGTATAATAAATTGATGTTCCAGATTATTTCCAAAGTAAATTCATGGTTTTACACAGTACTGTTGAGTAGTAATTTATTTTCCTTTTTTTTAACTATATATCATTTCCGTGTAGGTATATGTACATAGCAAGGTGATGATTATAGATGATCGTATAGCCTTGGTTGGATCAGCTAACATTAATGACCGGAGTCTACTTGGTTCAAGAGATTCTGAGGTAAGCACATTCGATTTTGGACAGGGAAACAGATAATGAGAATTCTGCTGTCTCTTGTGTTGTTGATGCCATATGCTGCTGATTATAATGAAATTAGTCATAAATTTATGATGTAACTCAGAATTTCTTATGCAGATTATGTGAGTTTATCACTACAAAGTTCATTTATCAGTTGATGGTTGGAGGTGAACCCTCACAACAAAAATACTTCTCAAATTATAATGGAGGTTTAAAGTAATTGGCTTGACTTGACATGCCACTACATCCTAAATTTGCTATATTTTTAGTATTACTCCTTAAGGAATAAACTTAATTGTTTTGATCAGTTGATTACTTTGGTGATATCCTGGGAAGATAGTAATGCAGATAATAATCTCACTCATTGGATTGTTTGGCGGGAGAGAATACTTATGCATGATTATGAAATTGCTTTAGAATGGACAATCTTTTAAGATTCCACCAGCTTGCAGAAAATAGAGATGAATATGAAATTCTGGTGTTCAATTATTTTCCATTTAATTGTATCTTGAATAATTAGTTTTTAAACTAATATCCATAGACATCCCTATTTGATCCTGGACAAAGGAAAACCAAAGGTATGAAATTTGTTTTGGTCTAGGTCATTCACATTTTTCACTGGAGTTAATATATTGCTGCTTGTCTATCAGCCTCCTCCTGTAGCAATCTTCTCCGGGAACATATCAAACTTTGCTCCACTTGTTGAAACTCTTTTGCCTACTCTTAGAGCAAATAGAAAAGATTGTTTTCTCACTAAGGCTGTTCCCTCAGATTGGCGTGATCATTGAAGATAAAAATTTTGTGGAGTCTTCAATGAATGGGAACTCATGGAAGGCTGGAGAATTTTCTTTCAACCTACGAACTTCTTTATGGGCTGAGCATCTTGGTCTGGCCTCTTGGGAGGTTAGTGCTGTTGAGAGCTATAACTTAGCATACTTGTCCAGAGTTTAAAACTTGCTTCTTAAAGGAAGTGGGATTTAACTTGCAATTATCTACTGCATATGTCCCTTTAAGTTTGTCATCCAATTATTCAAAAGATATTTAATATGCATCTTCTGTCTTTGTGGCTTGCCAGATTAATAAGATCAGAGATCCTATACTTGACACTATATACAAGGATTTGTGGATGGCAACTGCAAAGGTGAGAATGATATTTCATCTAGTGTTAGTGTGCTTGTTTGTTTTAAGTGCTCATACATGGTCGATTTTGTTAACCTTACTCTTTTACACCCTTCAAGACTAGATTTCTTACCATACATGTGGAACAGTAACAGACGTGAAGATCCTGGATTGCAGACTCACATGTGAAAGAATAGGCAATTTGTCATTCAGTCTGAGAATTTGAGATTAAATTAATCTTAAATACATGATTTATTACTAGATTCTATATCTTTTCAACCAAATCTACAGTACCTACCATGGTTTTAGAGATGTGAGGAGGACTAAGCCTATAAGTGATGATACGGTTAATGGGTTTAATTTACGTCAGGATTCCAAACTTGATTGTTAAACTAGCTGGTTATAAGACAGTTTGATTTTGATGGTTGAAAGCCATTTCATCAACAGTCCTAATGCTTTTCCAGTGAACCAAATGTTTCACTACAAACAGCCCCAAAAGAATGTAAATTCTTGATTCTGGGCAAAGTGATGTGCCCTAAGCTCCCTTACACTGCCAAAAAGACAACCAACTGCTACCCTTTATGCCAGCCACCTGTTCATTTTTCACTAGGATTCAACATAGCAATGGAGCATCACCACAGACCTTTTGACAATAGGTGCACAATTTTCTTCTGGAAAGTGGAGAAGTGCCAACTTAAGTATAGCAGAATTTTACTGGATGGGGAAGTATTTTACCGGATTTTTACTTGATCATTGCATGCTTTAATCATCTATATTAGTAACTTCATATATTAGCTCCTCCATTTTGCAGTCATACATTATGCTACCATGCATCTTGGGCACCATAAATGAGCTGCAGAACATGATTTGATGTCTTGCATATTAAAACATGATACAATGTCTTAAGTATTACTTCCAAAGATCGATATCTTTTTCTTTTATTGGCAAAGTCCTTTTACACGATCACATTGTAATTAGTTTCTTCATCTGAATGATCAAAAGAAAAAGATTTATCTTACATTATCTTCTTCTGGCTGTCAAAGGATGGTAAGTTTTGCCAGCCAATTAGCAATACAGTTCGGCTGATTTAGTATTGTGGAACTAGTTTGGGGTTGCGATGCTTGATTAACTTAATTAGACAAGTTTAGGGAAGAAACTGATCCCTAGGTGCACAAGGAAGAGTACAAGACTCGATTGACTTCTTAATGTTGTAAACCTAGGGCATTTTGAGTTACTGCTTTTTTTTTTTTATTAATAGCAGTTACCTGATTTCTCTTCATCTTCCAAAGAGGCAACTAACTATGTTCTATGAACAGTCAAACGCCATGATCTACCATGACGTTTTTGCTTGCATCCCAAATGACCTCATCCATTCCAGGTATAAAGGATGCTGAGTTATATTCTTCCTTTCCTATCTTCCTTTGCAATGTTGTCGTCACTTATTTCATGGTTTCTCCCATGTTCTTATACAAAATGGACTCGAATGCAGGTCAGATTTTAGACAAGCTATGAGCAACTCGAAGGAGAAACTTGGGCACACCACTATAGATTTAGGTGTTGCTCCTGAGAAAGTAGAATCTTGTGAGAATGGGGCAGTAACTTTTGTGGATCCAATTGAAAAGTTAAAGTCAGTAAGAGGATTTCTGGTTTCTTTTCCCTTGGAGTTCATGTCTCAAGAAGATTTGAGACCAATGTTCATTGAAAGCGAGTTTTATACATCCCCTCAAGTGTTTTACTGAGCACGGTATCATGAAGGAAGAAAATACAAATTACAGTTACGAAAATGTATATAATCTACAAAGTAGATGGTTAGGTGTAGAATTTTTTGGGTTAGGGTTTCATTTTCTCCATTCTTTTTCTATCTAGTTTGGGTGGGGGCTGCTGACTACTGGGGCAGCAGGTAAATATTCCACAGGCCATGACCGGCTTCTAGGAACACGATTGCAAAGAATTCATTGAGCAGTGGAAAAGCTAAAGAAACATATAATGACGAAAACCATTCTAGAAATATAGAGCATAATTTCATTTCTGAGTGAAAGGTATTATTTGTTTTTTATAACACTTCACGTCATGATCATATGCCCCTTTGAAGAAACCCTGAGAAAATTTTCCTTCCTCATTGACATTATACGTGTTTGCACTTGAGTTTCAACTACCAAATACCCGATAAAGAGAACTCTGGATTGCATATAAAATTAACCAGGTATCCTTTTCTGATAATTAAGTAATGCTTTCTGAGAGATACAAATTAATAATAGATATTAGAAAGGGATTGCTTGAAATGGGGCACGCACAGGTTGCCGGTGGAATATTAAACAGTCACCTTTCCTGTTAATTAGCATCTAAATTTTGTTTGCTTTTTTGGTTGTGTATTAAGCCCATTAAGCACAATGATTTTGATATCAGATTTCAGACAAAATAGAGGTCATTAATGTCAGGAAGCAGATAATTATATCTATGCAAAACCCTTGGGCAAAACTGGAGCACAGTTTGCGTTTGATTCGACTAATTATTTGACTTCTGCATAATTTATATTTCCGGAAATTTCTTCTCGAATGATTATTTGAAATAAGCGTTCATTCAGTGCTTTACGAGAAGGAAAGATATTGCTTTTGGTAAAGTCCGTGTCTATTATTTCGAAACCTTGTGTTCCAACTTGGAGAGACCATTATTCTACTTTATGAGGCTACATCAAAAGGATAGCAAAAGTTAAATTAGCTGTTTAGTTTGATTTGAGTTAAACTTGTGATTGAGGTGCTAACCCATTTCGACCAAATGAAGAGATCATAATATTTGCAGTTGTTCGTTCCATGTCGACTAAATAAAGATTTCACTCCTTTACAATTTGCAATTTCCAAATTATTCTTCTGTTGGAGTTCTCTTTTTCTATCAAATTTTACTGCTGCATCATTGGTAGAGGTAGCAATTAAATCCCAAGACCTAATGGGTACCTATACTTAAATTTAATTTGAGCAGAATGGATATAAAAAAATATGAGATTGGACTTAAATAAGAGTATACCCAATAATATCCGTTTAAATATGAATATAAATGGAATTTACTTGGAACTCCTGTAGATATGATGAACAATTATTTAAATATTATTTAAATGACTTAAAATTAAAAATTTAAATATTTGATAGCCAAATATCATTTAAAATGACTCAAAATTATAAAAATATCTAATAATTTATTTATTTTGCTATAAAAAATACTATTGAGTATTTAGGCGGTATCAAAATGGGTGTAAACTCCTTTTAATCCCGTCCATATTGATCCCATGACCAACATGAGGCTGTTTGGGTACAACCTATATTTTATAATCTCAATTAAATTCCATCCAAATCCCGCCATTCCCCCATTTTGCCATTTCTAATCATTAGCTGCACTGATCTAGCAGACGACATTTGTAGTCTATATATCCTCAGCCACAGAGAGAGAGAGAGAAAGAGAGGAGGCCAAAGGCACAAAAGAAAAACAAACGACTAATTATTTCACTTTCCTGAATGCTATTTGGATGTATATACAGGATAGATTTGTTGATATAGAGAAGAATTATGGAAGTAGAGAACAATAGCTGAAATATCATCCATAGCAATACCCCTTCTCTCGCGTCTCCATGCTCGGGCAGCGCATTCAACTAGATGTTTGGCTGACTTTGCCCTCTCTGGAGTTGATGATACAATTTGCATTGCTTCTTGGTTGGAAATCACATCCCATACCTTCACATTGACGGAAGCTTAGCGTGTTAGTTTCTGTTCAATTTCTTCCAGATCAAAAACATATGAAGGGGTACATTGCACCGAGTGTTTGTTAGGAGTAACTAGTGCATTCATAGATCAATCTCTTGTAAAAAATGGATGCGTGTATATATGTGTAGGAGTGCACATCTTTTTGCATTTGCCATCAAAGGTCATATTATATGCCATCCTTGTGTATGCTTTGACATTTAAACCATCCAAGTTTTCATCTAGTGTCAACCTACTGAAAGCATAACCAATAATTCTTTCGCAAACACAGACATTGCAAAGAGAATAAGAGAGGAACCATACATACCCCATCAGTTGCTAGCACGACAAATTGATCTTTGCCTGTTAGATGCCTCTGTGTCACTTCAGGAACAGAAATAAGTCCAAAATCCTTCACACAGTAGTCTCCAAAGGCTCTGGACATTGCAAGTCCAGGTGACTCTTCATCTGGAAGCCACAGGCGGTATACTCCAGGTTCATCATGTAAACAGAACACACGGCCTCTACATTTATTTATCCGCTCAGTCTCCTCTGTTCAAAATTTCCAGAGGGTCATAATAAATCACTGATGTCGGATTGAAGGAGAACGGGAGAAAAAATATTAGAGACTCACGAGGCAGATTGGGTTTGAAATCAATCGTAAGCTGAACTGGAACTAAGTTGCCATCATCGGAAGTTGTTGCCAATACAGCACGTGAATCGCCCACATTTGCTATAAAGATATCATCACCCTGTAAAGATCACAAGATTGAGGAGAGTATCAAATTCCCGATATCATGACATGTCCATTCAAGTGGTTAATTCAACTCTACCAAAGAAAACTTACATCACATATTTTCCTTATCTCACTGAAAGCAGAAACAGATTAGGAATAGCTACTTGATAATCAAACAAACAATTAAAGAAACAGTCAAATTAAAAGCTAATCCTGGTACTTTTGGAAAGGTTTTCTGTTATACTTCAGTCAATAGAAAATGAAGGGACCAGATTTATTAAAAGAGTGGACAAGATGTAGAGTTAATCCAACTAGTTTATCAGGAGAGTTTCATTGTCGCAAAAACAAGGGCTTTTAAGCTCTTTATGCTGTGTTACCATTCTGAAGACTGTAAAGCCTGCAATATCCTCATCATTTGAAGAGAGTATAAAACATTTACAGTTCAACAATACATAACCTTTTGGAAGGGAAAATTTCTAGTCGCTCATCTGGTTTGCAACTAATTTTCCTGAGGAATCAACGACATTTAGCTATATCAAAATGCAAGAATACTTCTCACATCATCAACAATACATAACCTTTTGGAAGGGAAATTTTCTAGTCGCTCATCTGGTTTGCAACTAATTTTCCAGAGGAATCAACGACATTTAGCTACTTCAAAATGCAAGAATACTTCTCACATCATCAAGGATGCTGAATAGATTGGTGTTAAAGAATTCGTATGGCATTAGAATCCAATCATAGTGTGCTTCCTTACCTGTCTAAGGATAGTCAAAGCGGTGGTGCCACTGTTGTATGAATCAAATTTACGTTGACACTTGAGCTGCTGATCTACAGCAGTACAAGTCTTTAAATAGGACTGCTGCCATATATTAAATCTATCAAATTTTTTCTCTGATTCCAAGTCAAAATGTGGGTCAAGTGAAGCTTTAGCCATTGTCTCCTGCCAATTACAGAGCAGGGAAGACGGCATTGATTCTCTAACACTCTTTGAAACAAAATGCCCCCATTGACCGTGTCCATCAAATATGCCACAGAACATCATGTCTTCCTGGCATCCAAATTCCTAAAAAAAACAAATGTAACAAGCATACATGATTTCAAAAGCATCAAATTAAAACCACAGTTTCATATTCACTGCCGCATATACTATTAAGCTAAACTCAGGCCAGAAAAAGAGAATTGCTTATAAGTACTCATTAAAAGCATACCTCCCAAACAATGCAAGAATCTTGATTTACACCTTTCTCTCCTCTTTTGGTAAAAACAGCTGCAAAGTTCTCGGATCCATCAACATTAACAGTGCCTGAGGTCCTTAATATCAATTCATTTTTCTTTGAAACTTCCTTAGCCCTAGCTTCAACTGCCTCTCTTCCACCACAACTCCCAAAATAACTCCTTTTTTTTAAAGATAAGGAACTAGCCAATCCATTGAACATAGTTGAAAACTGCCCCATACCACCCTGCCTTGACAACCTAATTTTCTGAAATATACAAAGCACAATTCTTGATCCACAACGATCCAACAAAAAAAAGATACCATAAATGGATACTAGTACATGTAATCTACACATGCAAATAATCGCATGAAGCATGTATTAGAATTGGAACAGCCTTGTCACTTGTCAGAGAACAAAGATGTTATCTGACTCAGAAAGTGAAGATCTTTAGGAATATAATACAAAAAGTATGCATCTGTAAAGAAAACAGAAAGCATTCAAAAGCTTTCTTGGATTTCCAACAACAGATCACTGGCTACTCGAATAATAAATTTGTTTTCTCAGGGAATGTCCAATGCAAAGAACCAGATGCATCACAACATTCACGCTAAAAAATTCTTTCTTAGTCTAACTGACAATTACTAGACAATCTTAAAACAGTTTAGAAAAGTAACTTTTTCTTCGATCTTAGATTACTTTCACTTCCTTGAAAACTCAAAATCTAAAAAACATTCAATTTGCATTTACAACAAAATCTAAAGACACAATAAGGAATTTTAAATACTTTTCAAGAAAGTACATTCAAAATTTGATCAAAGGCAGCAAAATACCGGTAAAAGAAAGGATTCCAGAAATCTTAATACTGAAATTTCATCAAAGCCAACAAAATAAGACCGAAACAAAGAATCCCAGAAGCCGTAAGAGTGAATAAAAAAGTAAAGACTAGTGCAAGACCTGAACTTTCAGGTAAGAAGAAACTTGATGGTGTTGCAAGAAAATGATGACTAACTAGGCAGGAATGAAGTGGAAAACAGGGCAGAAAGATGAACCCAGTTGCCGGAATGGGGTAAGATTCCGACAGGATGGTCGGAGATAAGGAGAGAATGGAGATAGATAAGGAGGAAGTTCCATAATTTGGAGCTTAGTTAAGGTGGTTTTATTGGGAGGAGGAGAAAACAAAGAAAAAGAGGTGGAAGCAGTCTGTGTACGTGTTCTACTGCTACAAAAAGTCACATGAGAGAGTGTGTGTGTGTAGTACGTGTAATGCTTTGCGGTGAGCAATACAATTCCAACCACTCCAATAATGAGAATGCTCTGTGCGAATTGCACTAAATTAGTCTTAAATTTTTTAGAAAATGTGATAAATATACTTATGAAATAGTAAATTTTTTGGATAGTGTATTAAAATGGACGTTTGTAACGGTAAAAGGCCTAAAATATCTCTAAAATTATAGAGTTACATTTTTGCCCTTGCAATTTTTTGTATTTTTTCTTTTAATCAAACCTTATACTATTACAATTAGGAGAAGTAAAATAGTGTTTGGTGCGATTCGAATCCCAAATATCTGGGGTGAAGTCATAGAATTCTAACCACTTGACCCTTTATTTGTTCACCGATTTTTTGTATTTTGGTTCTTGGATTATTTCGGGAAGGAAGATTTGCATAAATGATTTACTTATGTTTGCAAATTATACTTTGTTTTAGTCTTAAAATGATGCGTTTTGTTTTCCAATATATTCTAAAAAAATAAAGAGTTTGATCCTAAGTATAAATGCCAATGTATCAATGCTTATGTTTTTGGAGAGAAAGTAGTGTATTTATATTTATGCATCTCAATTCAATAGCAGATTTCCTCAAAAAAAAAAAAAAAAATCAACGGCAAATGGTAATGACATTTTCTAGCAAAAAATGTAGTTGAAAAAGAGATTTAGAAGCATTCTTGTACATCTCAAATATTTTGGAAACCAAAAATACATTTTAAATGTACCTATGCAAGGGGACCATTTATGCAATTGTCCCTTGCGGAGATGAATTGCGCTTTAATGCAACTTGACCATTTATGTGGTTGTCATCGTCCTAAGTTACCAAAGGATATGGATTTCTTATCATTGGATGAGTTTTCTTCATTTTCTCTCTTTCTCATCGACTGTAATAGTTCTATTCAGATTTGTGTAAATAATGATAAATAATGATTCTTCAAAAAAATTGTAGTAAAGAAAATTAAAAGTTTGTTTCTCTCACAACAAAAAATAAAAAATAAAGTCGGTGATTTTTATGGAAAAGTATCTTTAAATTCCATTTTGATACTCAATTTTGTTCACCTTAATAAGTTAAAAGTAAAGATAAAGAAATGGAAAACAATTTTCTTATTGGAGAAAAAAAAAAGTAAGACCAATGAATTTATTTGAAGCAAACGAGAATGCGAACTTGTTCTCAATAGATTTTGATTTTTGTAAAAACTAATTTTAAAAATTTTAAAAATTAATTGCTCTTGATTTAGTTTAAAAAATATAAAAATAGGATTAAAAAAGCAATTAAAAATATCACAAAATAGATTTTTTAAATTAAAAGATAAAATCAGGTTTAAAAAAACTATTGATAATGGGTTCTACATTCTATAGCATTTTGAGTGAAGGAACATTATTTTCATCTTCGATTACTAACCTAGTAAAAGATCAAAATGGAGTGACTCTAATAGTAGTGTAAAAGGTCTTCAAATGCTTATTATTATTAGTGCCATAGTACATAAATTGTAAGGCTCAACATAGCTAAAGAATGAACTCCCATGAATAAGCACAACAAAATCCTTGGAATAATAGTTACCACTTGTGACAAGTAGAAAAAAAAAATTTGTGGCTGTAACAAAAGGGGTAAATGAAAACTTGCATCACTTGATGCCTAATCCTTAATGGTAAAAAAAAAAATGCACAGATTTGCATTAGAAATCAAGCACTGCAAAAAGATTATTACTCATAGAACACGTACTAAACTCGGATAAATATAGTATTAGGATAGATAGTGTCTTTCTGAGGTAGGCAACACTTTTGCCTTAATTGAATTTATGCTACTAATTAATTGTATAACAGATTGAATTATAATAAATTAAGTTCTCCAAAGCTCAATTTCTCTAATGATTGAGGGCATTCAGGTGTTGGATTATGCTAAACTTAGAAACTTGGATTAGGGCAAGGGAATAAAGTACTTACTAAAAAATGAAAGGATAAACTTGGTTGGCCAAACCCGATTAAAATTTCCATAACAAAAATGGATGGTCCACCTTTCAGTTTTTAATTATTCTCTAATTATTCTATAACAAGAGAAGTATTACGTCAATAAGCTTTGCACCATCCATTTAATTATTCTGAAATAAAATACTTTAGGGTTGACAAGAATGAATTTGGACTCTTTTTTATAAATAGAAAATTAATGAACGCGCAGTGGGTTACTATTTTTGCATTAAAAATTTTCATTTTCCTTTTTTCGGGTATTAAATAGCTCAAGTCGGTTTGAATGTCTATAATTATAGTATTGGTCAACAAGAAAATGCCATTATTTTCTTTTTTAAACCAAGAAAATGCCATTATTAAGACGTTTTAATTGCTATTTCATAAGATATCTAGTTGAACTTCCTAAAGTATTGAGTAGCGGACGAGGCAAAAAGTAGAAAAAGTCAAAAATTGGGAAAAATTAATGAATCAGGGGGGTTGAATAGGAAATAAAAAATGTTATACTGAGCTTTCCTGTTGAACTCAGCATCTTGCATGGTAAAAGATTCCTACGTGTTTACACTTTGATTTATCAGAATTTGAAGGTAAAAATTAGCATCATTCTTCGATTAGAATATCAAAGTCATATTTTTTAATGTAAATTAAAACCTACCTACGCTGTGGTTTTCGGCATGTATACTATATTTTTCAGCTCATTGGAAATCTTTTTTTATTTCATTGCGTCACTTTTATTTTAACTGCTTTAAATTATACGATATTGTGTGTTGTATAATTTTTTATTTTATCGAATGGCAACCTATCATTATAAATTGACAAATTGAGATAGTAAAATCACGAAGAAGTAATATATTAAATGGCTAAACAAATAATAAGTCCGAAAAAAAAATCAGAATAGGAAGCTGACATTCTTGCCTATGTCACCACTTGATTTAATCTTTTTAAGTATTATTTGGTAAAATTTATAAGATCATTTTCTAAGTCAAGGGGAAATAAACTCCACGTCAAGGCTTTAATCATGCAATAAATCTGATAGCACTCATCTAGACCATTTTTCTTTGTGTGAAAACTGAAAAATAATTTGAAAATAATTTGGACAACAATTTTAGGTGTTTCTTGGACATTTATCAAAAGAGAACCCCACGAATAAAATCACTAAATTCTTTGATTTGCAATCAAGTTCCCATGTTCTAAGGAGCCTAGGACCACACAAGAAACAGTTCAAAACTTTCTCTTTAAGTGTTCAAGGGGCGGGAAGGGCAATAAAGAAGAAAGAGCGCAGTCGCAGATTTGGAAGAGTCTCAATCCTTCTTTCTTTGCCCTTCGGGAACATCCTCTCATGTCCTAATAGGATGTAATAGTCTTTAACATTTTGGTGGGGGCTCAATGGAAATTTCTGTCATCACAAATCATTCATTCTTCTTCAATAATGGTGTTCAAATATATAAATATCTACACTAGATACAAAGCGAGTAATTGAACAATGAATGAGCAAAGAAATTTTGTCAAACTATTATTAAAGTTATAAAAAAAAAAAGCAGACTCCCAACTTTCTTTTCGAACAAACAACTGACACCCAACTCTGATATAGACATGTATATGTAGAAAGAAACTAAACCTGAGAAGAATTCAATGTTTGGGGTAAACTATAGGCTGACCATTTCTGAAGTTTGTCTTTACATTTACCTATACAGAATGTAATCTTTTCAAGTCTGTGTAAAACAAGCTTTTAACACCTCATCTCATACTAAAAAGGTTTATATATATATATATATATATATATATATATATATATATCCAAATTCGCCTATCAAGGACAATAATATAGTCCAAAATTTACTATGACTGGAAAATCTTTTTCACCCAACCTTTATCTCTGGAAGTTTCAAGTGGTATTTGACTAAAGAGAATGAATGAAGTGTGATCATAAAGAAAAAGAATTCCCAAGCAATACCTAAAAGTGAGATAATGTCTTTGATCACCACCACCTCGAAATCTTGATTTCTCGTTTCTTTATGCGTTGGATTCTCACCAATCATTCATGTTCGTAGATTCATTATGGTCCCATGTATGATATAAATTCATTATTAACTGGTCCTAGATTTCAGACAGCCGATGATGACTATCTGTATCACCACAGCTCATCATAACATATTGTCACATGTACTAACATTAGTGGAAATAATCAAGATTTCTTCTGAGATAACATCAAGAATGGCTACGACTTTAGAGACAATTTACGCAAAGATAACTAATCAAGATTTCTTGCAAACAAAATCAAGAATGTTAATGATTTTGATGACAATATATGAAAAATAATCACGTGCTGACAGCTGTCATAATCCAACTGAAATTACTTTAATGAGTAATGGTTTCTTTTTTCTATTTGGAATCTCAATCTTTGTTGCATTTCCTTCCATAATTTTTTTTTTTAACTTCATTTTTTGGTGCGAGGAATGTTGGGATGGGGGCAGCATTCACAAGGGATCAGGAATTGGATATAAAATTAATTTTTAGGGGTTCTGAACTGTACGGATTGTCACGGGGCAAAATGAATTCACAAGTCATATTCTGAAATATTGATTAAAAAGAGTGATAAATATAGTTTAGTAATTAGGTAGAATTATCTTAACCAGCAGGATAATTATAGTTTAGTAATTAGGTAGAATTATCTTAACCAGCAAATAAACTTTAACAAAGATTAATGACAGTTTGGGATAGTGCATCTCAAATCTTTAATTAGCCAAAAGTTGAGGCTTTCTTGGACACGTAAAATGCAATTACTGTTTAAATATAAACCAAGACATATGGTCGTGTTATTTATCCAATTTTGATGGCTCTAGCTGTTTCAAAAGCAAATTATGACACAAATTTCAGGAACATAAACGTACTGTTTTTGATATTTTGAATGGGGACAAACTTGAAGTTGTCTCCTGGTGTATGCGTGCTATGTGGTTGTTTCTTATTCCCTTAATTATTAAACGTTTTGTTTTTGTGTGTAATGTAGTGGTCTGACAAATGATTCTTTCCTTCAATCATATTTTCTTGTACCTTTAAATTTAAAAAACAGTCTTATGAAAAAAAATGTTTAAAACATGGCTCAAGAATTCTTTCTACCATAATGAATGTAAACAATGAAGTTTAAGTTCTAAACCTCTTTTAAAGAAAAATGTCGTATCATTGATCTAAAATAAGAAAGTATATACACCTTAAAATTCCAGTATTAATTTATGCTCAAGTCGTATCACCCAGCTCCGTAATTTTTGCTAAAAGTCTACTCCAAGAATAATTAATAACTTAGCCTTGTCAAAAAAAAAAAAATGCAAAAAAGTGAAAACGAAAACTTGCATTCAAAGGATTGGACTAGTGGGTCAAAGGGGGAAGAAAAATATTGGTCAAACGAAAGGGTGGTGGGGTGAGATATACCAATGAAAATCGAAAAACCAGTGATCCGACCTAGAATGAGTCAGTAGAATGAATAAGGGCGAAAGTGTATATTTTCAGAGTTGACATGGCTTATCTCCGTTATGTAGCCGTAACGATGTTAATGCTAAAACGTAAAGTGTATATTTTTAGAATTGAAAGAGTAAACTGTTATTATCCTTTAACACTAGAGCTATAAACGAGATGAGTATTCTTAATTCGAGCTCGTGCTTGTTTAATAAAGAAGCAAAATCAAACGAGTCAAAATTTATGCTCAAGTTCAACTCGTTTAATTATATAAATGAGTCGAACTCGAGCGTAAACGAGTCAAGTCAAGTTTTATTTGTAAACAACTCGTTTCAAATAAACATAAAAATGTTATTTAATAAGCCAAAATTTGTATTTTAACTTAACTCGTCGAACTTTACGAATGAATCAAGTTGGCAACAACTCAATTCATTTATCGCTCTATTTTACGTTCGTCAGGGTGTTATTAATTTGATATACTACAATTGAAAATTGAAAAACGGAGGACCTAACACGTAATGAGTCGGTGGAAAAGAATTTAAAAAAAAAAAAAAGAGTAAGAGACAAAGTGTACATTGTCAAGGTTGACATCGTTTCTCTATGCTAAATAACAATAACGGTGTTAATAGTAAGACACAAAGTATAATTAATCCACGAGTGAAAATTGAAAATAAGAGATCCGACCCATAATGAGTCGGTAGAAAAGGAAGTAGAATGAGTAAAAAGCGGACCCCATTTTGGTGGTCTTTCCAATTCTGCAAGTCTTTTAAGTAAGTGGTCTAATTTCACGCCACGTTTTACCGAACAATCACATGTGGGGCGGCGCACCTGAAAACGACGTCACTCATTCTTCCAGTACCGTAACGCTAGTGAAATCCCATATTTTCCAATTTGGTTAAGACCTCTAGGACTCATTAGTCAACATAAATCGTGTTAAACAGCGTAAAGAAATGACTCCTGTATGGTGAAAATTGAGTGATAAACCAAATCCCCTTCCAAAACTAGAAAAAAATTTGCTTGCTTTCATACTATTTAGAGGAATACATATTTGTGATCCATTTAAATTATTTATTTTTCATATGCCTTGGTATGGTGAAAATACCACCAAGTCCTAAAAAATATTTTTACATGACACCATCAATTTGGAGGATTAAAAGAATTTATGGACTTCCACTCCACTTGAATAAAACCCATGCAAAACTTTTTCAGGTGAAATGCATTTTCCAATGCAAAAACAGTAATCAAAACTTGTTAGGAATGATAAACCTCAAGCGTGAAAAAAGAAGGCTAATTAGAGCCCATCTGCCTATGTGACATGGCCCTAAATTATGAGAAGCTTCATCTACTCGACAACACAATTTGGCCTTATTAGAAAAATGGGAATTCTTTCCTACTTGGCAATACAAGTTAGTTCTATGAATCTATGCCACAATCGGAAAAGGAAGCTCCTATTCGTTAATACAAAGTGCTCTAGATTTTGCCTTAGACCTCCAAGGCTCCAAAAAGATCATTGATAGGTTTAAATATTAACTCAATTGGCATGGTAGTTGAAGTATTTGATTCAATCAAAGACCATATCCTCAATGAATTGTCCTCACGCTTTGCTGTTAGTGCTTATCTTTGTTCTCAACTCAAAACATTTTCAGCCATGTAATGATGAAGTTGGGAACTAAACTACTAAATACATGGCACTCTTTTTCTTCATTTAACTTTGACAGCAAGAAAAAAGCACTAGCAGTGGATTAGACACGCTGAGAAGTTGGATAAAAATAATTCCCGAAATCAGAACCTATATGTCTTGTTTAAATATGGAGTCGCAATGATTTCGATAGTTGAATAAATTCTGGCGTGGAATAGAAAATTCTACTCGAATGAGAAAATAAAATATTCTACAGCCTTTATCATTGAATGCGAGACCAACGGGCTGGTTAATGGGATTGGGAGATAAATCATTGCTCGTGCATAAGGTTGGTAGAAGATTCAAGACCAATTAATGATTGATTCATAAGGACTCTATGTTTTTTCCTTGAGATAAAATCTTCTAGTGTCATTTCTTGAAATGAAGTATTGCTTTTTATTTTTCTTATCATATGGAACATGATATGAACTTTTGAAGTTGATAACTGTTGATTGAAAAATGTATGTGGAGTGAAGAAGTGAAGTAATCAACCTCATCATGAAAATAGAGAGGCCGAGGCATATTAACACTGATATAGTAATTCAAGATTTTTTTTCCCCTCTTGTTAGTTTGATATATTAGTGATGACATAAGATTACATTACATTAAATTTATATTGATTATTTATGTCGTTTATTTATTAATTTATACACATTTACGTTTAATTTACCCTTTTAGCTGTGAATAATTTTCTTGTGTAGAGAACTTCAAATTAATTAAAATGCTTATTCATTAAATTAAGAAACATCTATAACTTGTCCTAAATGAGATATTTTGACGTTTTCTATGAATTATTCCTGTATCTAATTTTACTAGAATTCAAAAGAACTATCCTTGTGATAATATTCAATAATTGGAATGAACAATTTTACATTATTCCTCTCTTGTAGAAAGCTACTTAAATGATGCAAATCTATTTGTTTTACACCCGAGGTAAATGCACGCTTTCATACTTGATAAGCTATAAGCTTATCTGGTGATCAATTGTTGTGCAGGATAGCAAGAGGTGGAAGGGGCTAAAACTATGGCTTATGGATAACAAAATGTGATCCTTTACAAGGCATGTTGAATTTATGAATTTATTTGAAGCCCTTTTTTAATCTTTTGAATGGATATATATACCTTGCTTTTTTAACATAAATTAGTGAAAATGTTGACCAGACAAGGAAATCAAAACACAGAAATGAAGGACGTAGTTGGAGGGAATGGACAAATGTCGTAATGACACAAAATAAAGAGTAGAACACAATAACTCACAGGGAAAGGCAATAATGATAAAAGGATATGATGCCAAGTGTTCTCAAATAAAATAGAATCGTAAAAGCACATAAACAGATTTATCTAGACAACATAATTGATAATACTAAGAAGATATTATAAATGAAGAAGGACAAAAGTTCAAAGATATTAGTAGTACTTAATAAGCGTTAAAAAAGAAGTTGCCGGATAACTCAAAATCTGAGCCATCCTTATCACTAAGTCATAACAACCCAGTTCTATAAGCACAAATTGCATTCAAGAAAATATGTTTCTAAAAATTTCTTAATTGATTTGATGATTGCTAACCTCAATTTTATTTCTTGGTTCTCGCTTCTCAGTTCTGACAATTGAAGTAATTAGTTCAGCAATTCTTTTTCATCTTTTGCTTGATTGACTTCTCAAATGCTGAAGTTGCATACTTCGCAGACGATACTTCCTATCCCTTCATGCATCAACAGATTGCCTGAAACACAACCAAGATAGAAAAATCACTTGCCTGTTTCGTGCCCGAAGTACAAGTCTTTATGCATGTAGTACAAGTGCTTGAAACCATGATCTTTATGTAAAATTTCCTCTACATTGGGACACACTAAACATGAATAGCAGGAAAGAACAAATTGCACTAACCTCTTTGGTTGATGAATGCTGCAGATAGAGAGAATTGATATAGCTTAAGATGGTAATCTACAATACGGTTTGCAATGCGAACAAGAAAATGCTATTTTTTGCTAAGATCAGAAGTTTATATAATGGACGTGCATTATTGCAAAATTTTTTTATCTGATCCGAAAAAAAAAATATTTATAGAAATCACGAAATAATTGGTAGAGTTGACTTGATTATATGTATTAAAATCTGATGTTCCAAAATTATGTGCTCAAAGATAATAATAACAACGAATTCAACAACCGAATATTGTAGTCTGGCACATGCCCTGATTAAAGAAAGCTCAACTCACCAGCCCAAGACATATATTTTCTGGGTCAAGCCAACCTTTTTTCTTTTTTCTTTTTTCTTTTCCTCTCTCTCTCTCTCTCTCTCTCTCTCTCTCTCTCTCGTGGAAAATGGTCAAGCCACCCCTTATTGGCCGAATATAAATTTATAACACCACATTAAAAGCATTGAAGGTTTAGTACTAATATTGCTTGTTTCTGTGTTGATTGATTTCTTCCATGTGGGAGATCAGATGATAGAAGGGGACCATAATCAATTAGTTTATATGCATCGAAGTTTTAATCAGAGACAACGGGATCATTTTGACCATTTTTTGGTGATTCAATTAGGATAAGATTATGTAGTTTTAACACGTGCTAAGACCTGATTTTTGAGTGATTGGTGTTCTACATTATTTATTTGCTTACTCAAAAAACTTGCCTTCAAACTTTCATTCTTTTGTTTTTAGAAAATTTATAGGTCCGTTCCTTCTGTTGCTGGGCCTGGCTTGGCCTAACGGGACATCTAAGGACAGTTCTTTTGAAATGCAGCTGCGCTCGGCATGGCAAATGGTTAAACTAATCCAGCAGGTTCTACTTTTCTTTTCTTTTCTTTTCTTTTCTTGTTAAGTTATAATATCTGATATTAGTTGATTTAATTAACAAGGATATATTAGACGGGGGATACCGGGTTCGAATCTCTCTTAACAACCAGTCATGGTAGGAGGAAGAAGAGAAAAACACAAATGAATTCTCCCTCTCCTCTTTTTTTTTTTTTTTTTTATCAAATGGGCAAGCTTTTTCAATCTAGATTTCTTGCTTGGTTATAATTGCGGGAGGGGCAACCGCCACCTCCCTCCCTCCCCCCCTATCCGGCTCGAAAAATTTTAAAAATTTATTTAGTCCCCTAAATTTTAGGGAGTGATTTTTTTTTTTTTTGACAATTGGGAGAAATGGAATGGGAAGACCACTTACTCAACCTCAAGTGAAAGGAGGAATGAGAAGTAAATCTAAACTTAACCCCACAAACCACTCCAAAAGCCATAGTAACTTTTAGGGAGTGACTTTTAATCTAGTACCTTTTTATTCCTTCCCTCCTAATCTTTTCCTTAGATTTTCCTATTTCTCCCCTTACAATATACAAGTTCTCTAATACTACAAGTACTATTCCTTGAAAACACTCACATAAGCACTCATAGTGGAGTTATGTTTGAGAGGTATTGAAATCTTTAAAAGACCTATTCACAAGTAAATATGTTTTGATCATTTCATGATTATATATCAGATATGATTAAAATAATATTTCTATTTGTGAAAATGAATTAAAAATCATTGAGTGCAAATGTGAAATTTTACTATGTAATTTGACTATATACTTCGATTATGAAAAATAGTTTTATGGTTACTTATCAAATATCAATTAGAATAATATTTTGAAGTTTGAATATGTAATTTGATTAATATTTGAGTTATACATGATAGTTTTATTATTGTATATTAAATATCAATTAGAATATACACACACATATTTATGTGGAGTACATATGTGAAATGATGGCTTGTAACTTTTCATCCACATCATCTATCAACCATTGTGGTCTCTTTTTTTTTTCCAAAATCTGTCATCCATAGCATTCGTCCTCCTTGAGATACATATAAATTTAGCCGTATCCAGACACATCAGATACATACACAAATAAACAAGGACTATAACAATAATTTTTATTTGTTTTAATTACTTGATTGAGACATCATACAACAATATTATTTATTTGTTTTAATATATTGGTTTGTAACTTTGTAGCTGGTTATTGGAAAGTTGTAAATCATTTCCTAAGAGATCAATGGGTGTCTATGAGTTAGGAAAAATGTGTGGAACCTCCATAGTGAAGGTCAATTTTGGGAACCAAGTTTCAGGGGGATGATTGTTTAAGGTTGATGGCTTCAATGGAAATGGATTACTATTGTTTAGGAGGGAAGGAAGACAATGGCGGGTAAAGGAAAAAGAAAGGAATGAAGAGGAAGAATGAATGATTGAATGAATAATAATAATAATAATATAAAGATGAAAATCATCGTTTAATGTTAATATTTCCCAATAGGGGAGGTGGCAATTGACGTTAACAAATCATGCAGTGATACATTTTCCGGCTATACATATCAACCCTCTTTATGTTAAACTATGCAACATAAAGTTCTCACTTGCTTTTTTTTTTCCTCCCTGTATGTAAATATGCATCCTTGCATTTTCTTTTTCAAGTATCTACAAC
Organism: Mitragyna speciosa; assembly: GCA_024721245.1. Classification (NCBI taxonomy): domain Eukaryota; kingdom Viridiplantae; phylum Streptophyta; class Magnoliopsida; order Gentianales; family Rubiaceae; genus Mitragyna; species Mitragyna speciosa. The sequence goes on from CM045555.1 coordinate 26,455,533, forward strand.
AATGCACAGGCAGTAATTCTGTCACATATGCAAAGATTCAAGAACTGTAGAGTAACTTCAATGACCATTTTAACATCTACGCTATACAGACTTATAGGTGAAGGAGCAGGAATGGGAGCTGGTGGTTGTGAGAAAACGTTCATGCAAGCATTGACTGCATCCAAAGCTTGTCCAAGACCAGCATTGTAATCTTCAAAATTGTTGTGATTGACATTACGCCATTCTAAATTATGTAACGCAGCCAAAATTTTACTATATTGAAATGAACAGGTTTTGAGACAATCTAGAGCAGAACCGGTAGGATTTTGCCTGAGGGCATCACCAATTTTGGTTTGAGTACTAAGGGCAAATGACTTGGCCTTGTCACTCAGTATGGTTAACATGCCAATTGGATACGTCTTCAGATTGTCTGAAATGGATCTATGGATGATTTCATTGCAAAGGGTACTCATGGTTGTCCGACCACATAGGATTTGATAATCAATTGTTTGAGAGTGTCCAAATGAGAATAATGCAACAAAAATGGCAAGAACAAAACAAAGTTTGGCATCTGCCATTTTTTTTCTTGAGTTTTTGGGATAGCTGTTGGAGAATCTTTTGGAGGATATATGGTAAAAGTATTCCTATCCCCTGGCAAGTCGTTGAATTCTACGGGTAGTATACATGGCACAAGTTTTTCTTTTTCTTGGTCTTGGCAAGTCATTGAATGCTAGAATTAAGCAAAAAATATGGGGAAAAAGGGCAATCTTGTGGTGACCGGAGTCACCAAACTCCATTCTTATCCCAAAAAAGGGAAGAAAAGAATTCCATTGTTCAGCAATAAAATAGAAGTAGCCCGTTGTTATCGGTTTTGCTACATTATTTATCTCTTTTAGGGACAATTTTCATTTTCTAAATACAATAACTAATAAAAATGTGATTATGTGTAATTGTTAATAGGTGTAGGAAATAAAATTTTAAACTACATATTGTTCTTATATTATCATGGGGCTTCCTCCAATTCCCATAACTTTTGTTTTGTTTTCATTTGATGGAGGGGGATCCAGTTCAATAACAAAACAACATGGGAAGGATGAAATTGGTGAAAAAAATTGTTCAAAGGATAAATTGGCGAAAAAAGAATATTAAGAACTATTGTTATTTAATTATAATTTGAGAGACAATTTGAGCCATTTGCCCATTGGATCTAGGGTTGATAATGGGGCGGAAATGTGTTGGAGGTGCCAACTCCCGTTCCCCTGCCCAGCTTTAAAATATCATCCCCACCAAATAAAAATAAATCTTAAGGATTTAATCGTAATATAAAAATTAAAATAATATTATTCAAACTTTAGTAATAAAGTTCAAACTAAGAACTTGTGATATTTAAAACAAAAACTACACGTGAGTGCACACACACTACATAAATAAATTAGGCATAAACTTTCAATAAATTAGTGAAGTATATGATGTTTGTTTAAATAATTGAGTGTATAGTAGAGGAAATACAAAATTTTCATTAAAATTTGGGAAGCTGATAATTTCTGAGGAGAGTGATTATAATTTACAGGAGTCAGAGATTTTAATCAAATATTATTTTCTTTCTACTTGTTGAATTGTTATACTTTGAAATATATTGCAATTGCTATACGCATAATATTTTTCTCAATTTTGAACCACAGTGCGCCATTTGAAACTATTTTACAACATTTTTAACACTTTAAATTTACTCAATTTAAAAGTTTCTAGGAGCTTGAATGTTTCAATAGCTTGTAAATTGGACTGTCCAATTTTAAATTTTGAAAAGATAAGGAATATGAATCTTTAATTCATTGTTAGAACTGAATTTGGAAAGAAGAAAGAATGCTGTAAATGAAGAGGGTAAGATTTTAGGATCTAGAATTTTTACAATGACATATTTAATTAAGATTTTATAAATGATTATGCATGTAAACTTGTATTGATTGCATCAGTTAGGAAGGATCAATTCATACCAGGTGTTGGTCCAAATATATAATTACTCCATTTAGTAACTTAATGTTAACATCATCATTCTAATCTTGTGCATGAATTTTACAGAAGTCAGTGTTAAAAAAAGGTGATTGTTAAGTACTATAGCGTAGTACCTTTTCTCTTTAATTAATGTGTGCAATATTTAATCACTTTAAAATTTTCTAAGCTCAAAGATCATTAGAAATAGAAGGTAATCATCAATTGATTGACTTTTTAAAATTTAAATGGATTGATAGATAATTAACGATGTAAATCTATAAGAATCAATTTCAATTGCATTCAATGAATCTTTTGTTTTCCACAAAAGAAATTTTTCTTTTTTTCGAGTTAAGGTTTCTCATTTCTGACTAACAAAATTGAAACGACCAATATATGACCATTTCTCTTTGTGAAAATATCATGCTAACTGTTGTACAAGTGTATAAAACAACAAACTGATTGTATAAATAAATGCATAATGTATAAGTTTTGGGGGGCTATGCATGCCTCACACGTACGTAATTTGCATCATACAAATTTCAAAATTCAAATTCTGTCTCAAAATCTTACCCTTAATTATTTTGAACAATTGCATTTTTGGGCCCTCTATTTTATTTTATTTTTTGTTAGATCCAACTTTGATGTTCATCATCGCAGAATAACCATTTGGAGCGAAACTTTATTTTTTATTTGGCTCCCTCTATAAGGCACAGGATAAAAGGTGGGTTTAATGTCACTATTTTTGCAAAATGTAAATTTTTTTGGAAGAGTGTCTGTTAAATAATAAATAGATGATAATTTTAGAAATTTAATAGTGAACGCATCTTTTTATTTTTTGGAGTTTTATCCTCTACTTTTAGGGCACCAAATATCAAAATTCTTATTTTACTACATTAACGAACGCCAAATGAGAATCCAACGTTATAGAAGAACTACTCTTGCCAATTGAATTAACTATTACCTCAACCTTTTTGTCAACCACATATTTCAGTTGCTATAATGCCAAAAATATATGTTTATCATAGTACCATAACATAAATGCCATAGCTTTTTAATGAGAAACTGATATTTGGATGATGTCATATACAGGAATCGCCCAGTTTTGGCATAAAGTGGACAAAACAAATTTTGCATCATATTATCTCATTAAGGAATTTTCTTCCCTCCAACAATGGAATCTTTTATCCAAATAATGGATAGGAAGACATGGGAAGGAGAAATGTCCAAAACAATAGGTATGTATATATATATATTGAAAATGTGCTCCAGAATGTTATACTTTATTAGCTTTCCAAATTAGTCTAGTTTTAAATTCTGATAACTTTGGATGAAAATTGTTGATTTTATCTTCTATGAGCACCATATCATAGGATAATATCATCCAAAACAAGAAATGTTATAGTGCCTAAATCATCCAAAGCTTCACCATAGTCTTTTCTCCATAGACAAATTTATTTCAAATGCAAAACTTCTCCAAGAAACAATTCTCACCGAAAATGACATTAAGGACTTGTTTTTAATAGATTCTAATTTTTGTAAAAATTGATTTTAGAAAAGTTGAATCAATTACTCCCAATTTTAACTTAAAAATTCTAAAACCAGGGTTAAAAAAACAATCACAAAAGTCACAAAATAAGTTTTTCAAAATTGAAAGCTAAAAGTAGATAATAAAAAAAAAATTTTGTTGAGAATAGGTCCTAAATTTTTTATTCAAGCTTTAATGAAAATCAGCAATTAGTCCAATCTACAACATTCGGATTCAAATTATTTAAAATAAAAATTTGAGATGTAAAATGTCTCTACTACACCAATACTTTAGGGGCCAAAAATTGTATCAACCCCTTTGAGAAACTAAAGAAGAAAAGCATTCTAATGACAACCAAATTATTAAAAAAAAATTCAGCCTCTATAAAGAAGAAGATAATCTCCAAAATAATAAGCTTCTTAAAACGTTGTGTAATATTCATATACCCTTGCATTTTTTTTACCGAACTATACAAATTAAGTTTTCAATTTCTTTTCCCTGTAAGTATACATGCATCCTTGCACATGTTCGCTACCTACATTAACGCACAAGCAGTAATTCTGTTACATATGCTAAGATTCAGGAACTGCAAAGTAATTTCAATGACCATTTTGACATTTGCACTATACACAGTTATTGGCGCAGGAGCAGGAACAGGCAGATACCGTGAGAATGAGTTAATGCAGGCATTAACTGCATCCAAAGCTCGTCCAAGAACAGCATTGTAATATTCATAATTGGTCGTATTAAGATTCATCCATTCTATCTTACGTAGCAAAACAAGAGCCCTATAGTATTGATCTGAGCATGTTACTAGACGATCTTTAACACTACCTGTATAATTCGTCCTCATGGCATCGCCAATCTTTGTTTGAGTAGTGAGAGCAAATGACTTGGCTTTGTCATTGAGGATGGTTAGCATGCCAATTGGATATGTCTTCAAATGATCTGAGATGGATCTGTGGATGATTTCATTGCAGAGGGTGCTCATGGTTGTCCTGCCACATAAGATCTGGTAATCAATTGATTGTGGGTGCCCAGATGGGAATAGTGCAACAAAAATGGCAAGAACAAAACACAGTTTGGCACCTGCCATTGTTTCTTGGACTTTTGCTTTGTTGAAAGTCTTTCTTTCTCCTGGCAAGTCATTGGATTTTTTGGGAGTACTAGTATATATGGCTCAAGTTTTTCTTGTTTTTTTTTTTTTTTGGCTTGGTCTTTGTAAGTTATTGGATCCTATAATTAGGCAAAGAATAAGGGAAAAGAAGGGCAATACTGTGGTCAATGGGAGTCACCAAACTCTCTTCTTATCCCAAAAAAGAAAGGAAAAATATCTCATTGTTTAGCAATAAGATGAAGCAGTTCCTTGTTTTCAGTTTTTTAGCCTCCTTTACGGCAATTTACATTTTAGAATAAAATAACAGGTAAAAATAGGTTTGTTAACGAACCGAGCATCTAACGATTAGTTTGGTCTACTGTTTGATTCGAGCTTAGTGTTGAACGAACTCAAGTTGAGCTCAAGTAGCTCGTATACTAAACGAGCTCAAATTCGAATAGCTCATCGAGTAACTTGAAATATATATATATTAAATGTTATATATATGTATATATATATAATTATCAATTTACCCATACCAATTATACATCAAATTTAATTCGAACTTGATTGTATTTTCACGAGCGATCCCAAGTCAAGCTCAAACTCCTCCTAAAATTAACAAGCTGAACTCAAGCTCAAGTTTGATAGTATTCGGATTTGACTCGGTTCGATTACACCATTAGGTAAAAATGTGATTGGTAAAATTTTGTTTTAATGTCAACAAGACTAAGAGATATTCTCTTGCTATGGGAGATATTCTCTTAAAGTGCTTTCTCCAATTTCTTTGTTTTAGTCTTGGAAAGAGTTTAGATTGTTTCTTTGTTAATTCAAATCCAAATTATACAGCCATGGTTGTTAGGTAAAAGCTGACGATTATTAATAAACTTGTGTGAATAAATACCGTTCCATTTAAGTCAGAATTCATATTAAAAATCACATGTGATAACATAGATGTCGTGTATTTTCTATGATACTGATTTGTGGATTTAGGGTTAAATATAACTTTTCTAATACACAATATATTTGATCTGAGTGAGAAACTTTATGGAATGAATTTAATCATCAATGAAACATCAAAAACCCCTTTTTTCCTCTAATTCAGGCCACAGAGAGAGATTAAGGACCAAGCGAGAATATCAAATTTTGGATGAAACCTTTTGAAAATTTTGAGGGACTTTCTAAAACAACTCACAATTATTTTCCTTTTACCATATGATAATTTTGATGCCACTGAATCTCAAATCCAAATCCTCTTTTCCAATGGTAAGGTAGCATTTGAAATTTTACATTTTTTTTAAATGAATTTTATGTTATGCGTGCCTTGGTCACTATAGTTTATAAACTACGAGCCAAGAACAATGAAGAGGAAGTTTGCAAAAGGTGTGCTTTTTGTTTGCCTGATATTCCCACATCGGAAGCAGTTCATTTTTAGGCAACCAAGGTCTCGTACATATAGGAGTTGGGGTGAGACTGAGTTGATTAACCTGTCCTGTCGGGGTTGAGGATAGACCCGCTAATGATCGTATAGAGACGGCGGGCCGTGCCGACACCCACGTAACGAACACACCCATCCAAGGCGAGTGAGCCTGCCCTACATTTGGTGGGCTTGCCCGTCAATTTTTGGAAGCCCTCAAACCGATTAGGGGGCTCTCACCCAACCCACCATGAATTTAACCAATATAAATACAAATATGGGTATGATTTTTGAATCAACTTTGGCCCAACTCATATTGAATGAATTTGTTAGTATAATCTGTTTTACTAATTATAGTCTCAATTGTTTAATTCTATATGATTTTCAGTGGTGATGGTCTTAGCTCATAGATGATTTTCAACTAAATAGATTAAATGAAAATAATCAATAATTTCGATTTTCACAAACAATGGCCAACACGAAAATAGATTCAATAGATTAGTACCGGCAAAAATATATTAAACAGATTTGTGCAAGCAAATAATCAATTCGGATTATTCAGATTTTTTATTTTTGAATTTTTAAAAATGATATTCAACCAAATCTAATTACTTTTCAATAAGTAGACCCTATTACCTGAAACCCAATAACCCAATCTATTTACACCTAATTTCATTCGGGTTGGATTAGGTTATTGGGTGGTAAACCCTTAGAAATAAGCTTAAAAAAATAATGAGAAAGAGATTACTGGTTTTAGTTATAAATAAGCTATAAGACGATAAATCAAAAGCAAAGGAAAATATCTATCTTCCAACTTGACTAAGAAAATCAACGAACAACGTCAATTTGAAAAGAACTATACAACAATCGGATTAGTCTCTTTCTACTAAAACTTTTATATTATGCAAGGGAAAAAAACATTGTTTGCATTTTGTGTTTTCTACAAGGGGAATGAAGGTTGTGTAAAAGTACTTCCCTTTCAGAAAGGTATTCTTGATTGCAACATTGATCAACTTGATCAGTTTAATACCAATCAACTTGAACCTATAAAACACGCAGGAATTATTCTACACCATTGTTTCTGTAAGCATCAAGAATCAAGATTAAGACGTGACAACTATCAAAATTCTTAGGGTCATGATATACATCTAAGGGACCAATTGATGTTTATTGGCACATGATTTTCCTTTCCCTCGTAGGGTCAAAATGCACAAACAAACATGTGGTAATGGTCGTTGGTAACTATGAATCTAGAATATGCCAAATCTTTCTTTCTTACTCATATTAATACTATCATGAATGATAACATTGTTGTAAGCAGTGGTCGAAGCAGTACAAATAAAAGGGATTATTCGACAACTAAGAATCTACCTAGTCCCAGTTACTCTAGCAAGGGGAAGAAATAGAAGTCCATGTGTTGTGGGCTTTTGGGACCTTATTAGCCTTGATAATAGAACTTGTGCTACTACTAGGATGGTCAATTTATCATGCAAGTATGAAAAAGTAATGAAACTTTGTGAGAGATGGTACAAGTAACGGTTGAAATTTTGTAATCTTATGTTGGTGGAACAAATGATTGCTTTGAGAAAACAACTCTGACAAGGCCCTCGAAAAGACATAAAGAATAGGCAAATTTCACTAGTTAAGAGCGCATGCACTGACTTAACAAATTAAGAGCTCGTTATTATTGAAAGGTAACATAATGGTGCGGATTTAGGTGACTAGCTATTAATTTTCTCGAAATATAAATACCACAACACATTGCCACCATTATAGGTTGAAGCACTTAGAGGAAAGAGGAAAAATATGACATTTAGAAGCCAATCAATTTTCTGTAATTTGGGTAGTAGAATGCAATTGCCCCTTTTCTCTTCAAGTTACCTCAGTAATGTTCTTGTCCTTGCTTGTTTTTCCACTTCCAAAGTTATCTTTAGTAGCAATCGTATGACTCAGGCTCTTTTGATTTATTTCCACCAATAGGTTCAATATAATCGAGTGAATTACATTTGTATCAAGTGTATCACTAAGAAATGTAAATTTTCCATTTGTATAAATTTTACATTTGTATCAAGTGTATCACTAAGAAATGTAAATTCAGATAATGCAATCATGAATCAGATCGAATTTTTGTTGCCATAGAAGACTCGAAAACAACTATTGCAAACCTATGTTACCACACACTGTTATGCTCTAAAAAAACGATTCCTACAGATATTTTAAGGTGCTCAAAAAAAATGAACTAAGGGGAGTTTGGTTTAGGGGAATCAAGGAGGGGAATGGGTATTATAAATAATTATACCTATTGTTGATATTTGTTAAACAACTATCACTATCATTCAATGGGAATGATAGTGATTAACTGGGATGTTAATGATTCCCCTAAAATATTATTCTATCAAACCCATTAACCTTATGATTAAGGGCAAAAACACCTATTAAAAAAACACATATCCTTCGAGTTACCAACTCTCAATATGCTATTCCCCTCTCCCCCCCCCCCCCATTTTTTCTTTTGATTTTGAATATTTTCTATTAGTACTTTATAAAATTTTTTATAAAAATTCTTTTTAATAATTTTTTTTAAATTCAATTTTTTTATAAAAAAAAATGGAACTGAAAATCAAAGATATATAGTACTCTCTGTTAATACAATAAAAATGACTTTTTTTAAGGTTATCATTTGCATAAAACTCAAATTAGAGTGTGGTTATATTTAAAATTAAAGAAATCTTTATAGAAATTTTCTTTAAAAAGATACAAAATAAGAAATCTAAAAAATATGCATATCATAAATAAAGATTTAAAATTTGTAAAAATTTACTTGAAAATCATTCCAGTAAACCAAACAAGTTTTTTTTTATAATGATACACATTCCATTATTAAACCAAACATGTTGGGGGAATCATCAAAACCCATACTCATAGTAAGGTTAATAATACTCAAAGTGATAGTGATTGAGAAATTTGAACCAAACAGCCTCTAAAATATTTAAGGTGCCCAAAAAAAATATGAACTAAAAATTAAGTTCCCAAAAGATCTGAGACATGTAGGGGAAAAAAATATCACAATCGACTGAAATCATAGGACCCGACCAAGAGTTTCACTTGAATCAAATCATCGTTTTACATCTACGTGTATGTGTCCCCATCGTTTTTTAGTGGACGGTGGTAAGTTAAAAAATCTCTATCATTATTAGCATAAGCTCTATTCGGATTATCTTTTTTTTTATTTATTTTTTGAATAATAGTATCGGAACACATTTGAGAATGTAATATGTTTGACATAAAAAGGTGGTTGAAACTTGAAACTAAAAAGGTGATTAAAAAATATGTTTAGAAAATATTTTCAAATATTATTCTAAAATAGTGCCACTCAAAACAGACTTTTTTTTTTTTTTCAATTTAGGCTGCATTGTAAAAAATATTTTGGGAGTGCAAGCTTATTGCTCACTGCCCTTGTCTTAGATTTAATGCTTGAAGTAACTTTATATGGGAATACAGGAATTCAAAATATAACAAGTCAATAAAATTGAAAAGCTTGAGAGGGCAACCATACTAGTTTTAATAAATCCAGAAGGGAAGCATTTTACAGCCCTTATCCTTTTTGGTATATAACTAGTGGATGTTTCACAATTTGTTATATGAAGAAGCTAAATGTTTTCAGAACATATGCAATACGCAAAAATATGACATTCCTTTTAGAATGCAACGACAATTAGGTTGAGTCACATCAATAATACTCTAGTTATTGTTGTCCTTAATAATGCATGTAGTTACATCTCATCCCACTTGTCACATTGACTACATCAATAACTTTAGGGAGAACTTGGCATTGTCTACTTCGTCCAACTAGTGTGAATGTACTGAAAACCGACTTCAGTGGATGAATTTTCCAAATGGGCACATCACATTATGACAGGCAAATTTTTTTTTTTTTTTGAAATGTTTTTTGGTGAAAGGAAAAAAGGAAACCTAAGGTAGGATCCATCTCATATCATCCAAATAATTACTGACTGAAAAAGGAGTTAAAATACTTTAAGTATACACACTCACGCATTAAAACTTGCGATGTAGGAGCAACCCATGTTTTAGTGTCTTTTGAAAAGTTTTTTAGGGAAATAGTAATCCCATACAAACAGGAAGAAGACAATGCTAGATTTCAATTCAGTCTGCTTCGTCGGTCATACAAGGCTTCTCCTTAATTTGACACCACACCAAATTATCATATATCAGATCTTTGTGACATTTAAGAATCAGCCAGTTCAATCAAGTCACACCAAGATTAGCATTCAACTGATTTTGGTCACCTCGGTTCTACTAACCTTTTTTTACAATACATGTGTTTAAAAAAATATGCATAATACCTAATATCTCCTAAAAGAGTGCTTAAAGAAAATGGGACATTACTAGTATCTGACAACTCCTGAACTAGTTATAGACAATCTCTTACTTCTCAAAATACTCAAGTTTTATGAATTTAAAGAATGTTATATACGTTCTATTAGACCAAAGATGAAATTTAAGACCTTAAACAAGTGACACTTTTACGGTATACAATATAAGTTTGCAAAGCACAAGTAAAATTTTGATAACTTATATGAGCCTACTTATTTATAGATTAAATTAACAACTAATGTGGACCCGCTCGCTTTATTCTCATTCAACTATTGAATCTTTGTATGGTATAAAGTTGACTCAGTTTTATACTATAGCCAAATCTCTTAAACAAGAAGGGAAATTTTTTTATTTTTTTGGACTAGTTAATAATGCTTGTATTAGTGATCTCTTTCCGTTTTATAAAGTGATTAACCTCAAAGTTTGGCGCTAGTGTAAACTTTTGACTTTTGAGAGTTTCAAACTGTTTGTGACTTGTACTCCATTATATCTTTTTGTTCATCTGCATCCAGACTCGTATAGATTGTGCACTTCGTTCAATTATTCAAAAAGGTTAAATGATAGCCATTCAGACTAAAATTATTAACTATAATTAACTTTGCTTGATATGCATTTTCTTCAACTCTTATAAGATTGAATATGGAGCAATTTAGTAGAAAATGACTCCAGTTGATGACTTCCCAAAAAAAAAAAAAAAAAAAAAGACTTTGATTAGAATATGAACAAAGATAGTTTATGAATCTAATATCAAAGTGCTTGAATTGTTACTTATATAGGCATCTCTTACTTATAGGTCACAAAAGGTTCCCTTCACTTTTCCTTATCTTATACATCTTTTTTCAACACTTTCCCTTTTGTGGGTGACATATATATGTAAACACAACTTCTTGTGCCTTCTTTTTATGGGTAAAATATTGAAGTCGCATCGAAGTTGTCAATGACATATTTCTTTAGAACATGTGCTACTTGTATGAAATCTGAAAATTTTTAATGAAGAACTATCCATTGACGTGGGCCTTGATCGAGTCTCTATGTTTGGATATACTTATCTCCTAAAAAAATGTATTTATAAAATTTCAATCGTACTTTTAAATACAATGTATATATACACACTCAAGAGAATATTGAAAATTCATATAATATTATTTTCAAAAACATCTCAAATATACACACACACAATCAATATAATATTATGTTCAATGTATCTCAAAAGACAGCTATCCGGACAGAGGATAAGCAAAGCTCATTTACCTAATCAGACGCCCAATGAACGGAAATGTGCGTTGTAGTTCTCCAATATACCAATAGTTCTCGTGCTAGTGATTGTAAAGTAGATAGATGATTAATTAAAATTTGATTGTCTCTTGTTTGAATTGGCAGTTAAATAAAAATTTGATTGTCTGTTGTTTGAATTGGCAGTTAAATAAATCCTCTGTTTAAAATTTTGGATTAACTCAAATTTGAGTGAAATAGAAATGGCCATAATAAGAGGATTGGGTTTCTTATCATTTGATAGTGTTTTTTTTTTAAATAATATTTGAAATATTATTCATTGATTTTTTTTTTTGACTTTTTTTAGATAAATGAAAACCTATTTAAATGCTTCTTTGGATAATGACAATTTCAACTAATGTAGCCATCACCACCTCAAGGCTTTCGGATGCTATTATATGCTTTAATGGCCATTTATAGTTTAGTACTAAGTCCATACGTGATGGTTTTATAATATTTATACCGCGTCCAATTCAACTAAAATTACAAATCAATAAACAAATTAGGAATAAATTCTATCTCTTGTACTTATTTTTCTTTTTTTTTTTTCCCTAAACCAGCACTTCTAGCCTAGTTAATAATATTGGAAATTTTTAACTAAAAAGAAAAATGAAACGATTTTTCATAAATTAAACAATGTGACCCTATGTTAAATTTGACATCGTACCTAGCAAAAGGAATTAGCCCTTTGTATTAGTAAAATTCTTACACTTAATTACAGTCTTACTTGTAAAACTTATGATTCAAAATATTTTTTTTTTGTCAATCGTTAACAGTATCCTATCCTATCTCTAGCCTACTCTATGGGGAGGTTCAATTGAGCTCAGAAAAAATTGGCGGGGACTGAACCATCATCACACCAAACGGGTATATTGGGCACCGATTTTGAGTTTTTCTGAAAGGTACAATTCGAAACTCTGACCTCTTCTCCCACTTAGCCTCTAGAGGCATGGTGGTAACCAACTCAACTTGGTTCAAAATAAAAATCACATGAATAATGTTACACTTTTTTTTTTTACGTTTATATCAGTATTCTCATGTGACATATGGTGATGTAATAAAGTGGTATAAAATTATTCATGCGATACTTTTTTAAACCATAAGATCTGCATGTTGTTTCGATTTGAATTATTCTTGTGATTTTATTTTAAAGTCATAAATTCGATACAAGTAAAAATCTCAGTGTTATATTATTATCTATTCTTAATTATTTATGAAAACTTGTTTTTATTTTTATTTTTTTGGTTAAAAAACTTGAATCTATTTCTAGTCCCTACTTACGAGTTGTACTTGTTTACATCTACGCTCCGCGTCGCAACAGAACCAACGCTCTGGCAAGGAAGTTGCGAGAAAGACCCATCGCTATCTACCTTCGTTTATATCCGCCCAAAAACGCGCGCACCATACGTTACTTTAGCTTTCGGTCAAACAGAACATGTGTTCGCTCCACGTGTTGAGCCAAGCGCGTGGAAATATATCAACTAACTTCCCACCGGATAAAGACCACTGAGCAGACAGGTGGCTCTGTAGATTGAAATGACCTCCTTGGTGTGGGAACCACCCACGACACCATCCCTTCTCCATAATCCCCAAAAAACACCGAGAAAAATCCAACCACAAAAAAACTCCGTTTTCTCGTGCTTTAGTTGATGTCGTGATATTTTCTGGTTTCTCGTGATAAGAGAAAATGATGTGAGAGACGTAACCATTTGGATTATTGACTACGACGTGGTAATTAGAGAAGCTATGTTCGCCTGCTTCGAGGACTTGCGTGCGGACTGGATTCTTGATAATTTCGAATGATTTTGGTGGCCAATATTGGCATTTTAGTATTTGTTATTGTCATTTTACTTGTTTCGTATTCTTTCACAAAATTTTCAGTGGAGATGAATGTCAGTAATAAATGAAAATTAAAGTTTCAATATTACTATCCAATCTTATTATATGAATATTTAAATTATTGCATAGGTGACCAAAAGATGGAGAAAAAATGCGTATGAAATAATCAATATACTCATATTTCCTTAATGTAAGGGAGCCAGGTCCTTTAGTTAGGCCTTATGTGGGAGAAATTGGAGTTCAGTCATTTAGTACGGAAGTAATTTTGAAAAGCAGTTAACATAATAGTTTTACTTAAATTTTATATAGTTCTAATTTGTATTTGGACTAAGTAAGGAATTGGTAGAGAGCGTGAATAAACAAAACATTTCATACACATTTACGGTCTAGATTGTACATCTCTCATGTAAAAGTAGTACATTGTTTCAAACAATTGAAATAAAATAAGTGTTGATGTTTGCATCCATGAATCTAATGTCACAATTTGAAGGGTACGTATAACTTTGACGTGGGTTGCAAAGTAGGCTACAATTATTGCCACCATAAAAAATACTAGGGTTTTGAAGCACTAGTTAAGGTCGTAGTGGGAAGTGTTTGTCACATGCAAGCCACCATAGAAGAAAAGGATCCAAGGATGAGATATATTCTTCTCTTTTAGGTGTCTGAACTTTGTCTGCAAACAAAAGGATTAATAATGTATTCATTAAATATGTGGATTTTGGACAAAAAGTAAGACTAGTTTAGCTGTAATTGTTCAATGAATGCTTGGAGCACGAGACAGGGAAAAAAGTATTGGTGCAGACGTCGGAATTGGATTCATTTTTTTTTTTTTTGGGCGTCTGCGGAAGAAAAGTATGTCCAGATTAATTCTATGTAAGGATGCACTAAGCAAGTTATTTGTCAATGTATTTCGTTTCGTGTCGTTGTACCAATCACATCGGTAACCTATTATGAAAGAACTTTCCATGTCAAGAAGGATGAATACATGCACTTTCAAGACTGACCTTTTGAAGCCAAATGAACTCAAAATCTATTTCTTTTTTGTAGGTAAGTATTAATTTGTCGTTTGTCAAAAAAAAAAAAAAACTCAAAATCGATTTCTTTTTTGGGAAGAAGTAATCATTAATTAAGGATAACTATCTCAGTAAAACTTTTTCAAGAAACTTAAGTACTTATAAATGAGCAATTCATCGAAACCTAAGAATTGGACAAAGAAACTAAAGAATAAAGAATGATTTCTTTTTTCAAATGAGGGATATAGAACTCTTAAAAACCAAATGAAGATCATCGAGTTGTGCAAGGAGTTTTTTACTTAGAGTATATATTTTAATTGTTAATGTCATTAGTTAAAGGTGTTATTGGCTAACAAGATAGTTATCTATGTACTAGTGCTCGCCTAAGTCATCATTAGCAAGATGAATAAGAGTGTCAATGACAATTATTGAAAACTACAGAAAGAAGTGGCGGCTATTCCATATATATTTTTAATAGATTGCTACTATTGAAACTTTTAGGATCAACAATTAATAGGATGACTTGTTTGATAACAAGTGCGGTAAATTATAGAGCAAAAAGTTGTGGTAATTAGGAAAAGAAGCATGCCAGAGATATACTTCGTTCTTGGAATCTCAAATTTTGTTAACATTCTTTATAGAATACAAAAACTTTGGTGAAATCCTTACGAATGCTCCAAGATTATAATACTACATTTTAAAATTCGACACCATTTTATAGGTGGCCTTTATGAAGTTGAAAGCAACCTAAACCATGTCGTTTTCTTCTAATTTCTGCATATAATGAAATTGCACCTTATATGTCGGTGTAGGTGGTCTTTTGAAGTCGAAAACAACCCAAGTACTTATTTTCGTAATTCCCATATTAATTTGTGCACAGTTTCACAGTTGTAATTTTAGTTACACTCTTAAAGGCCAGAAATTGCAAGAAAAGTACAAAAAATAGACTTATCTTGTGGCTCGACACAAGGTCTAGAAACAATTTTTGGAAGTACAATATTCAACCATTGGCAAGTTGATTTATAGTTTTATTACTAGGGGGAGTTTGGTTTGAGGATTCAAGGAGAGGAATGTGTATGAGTAGTAAGGACACTCACTGTTGATATTTGAAAAACAACTATCACTATCATTTAATTAGAATAGAAGTTATTAATTAGGATTTCTATAATTCATCCAAAATACTCGTATTTCAAACTCAGTAACCTCTTTGGGAAGAATGATATCTATTCTATTACTAAATCAAACATGTTAGGGGAATCATCACAACCCATACTTATAGTAGGGGTTAATAATACTAATAATGATAGTGATTAAGAAATTTGACTCAAAAGACTCCTAAATTAGGATCTTAGTGGTTGACAAATGAGTAATTTATGTAACTATTGCCTGCTTTAAATCAAGCATCGACAAGAAAAATAGAGTGCCAATGGGTTAAATATTGTAGAAAAGAGTCCAGCTACAACATTTTTATTCCCAGTAGATTGATATTAAATGAAAAATTCAGGACCACTAATTAAGGGGATGACATGTTGATAGCAATAGCATGAAATCGTGTACACAAAAAAGTTGATAAATGTGAAAGTGTGAGATAATATACAGACAGGAAAGATACGACTGATTTTTTTTTAAGGTAATTTACTATTTCTTTTGTAAATGTTTACACCACATAAAAACTTAAATTAGGTATTTAAAATCCTTTAAAAAAAATCATATGTAATAAATTGCATAATTACATTCGAGGCGGTCTGTATGAAATCGAAAACAAATAACTTACTTCTTGTTATTTATGATTTCCTTATATGTTTAAATTTCCAAAATCCAACCCTTGCTTGATTTAGAAACGCTACCTTGTTCTGCAAACAGCAATCACATTGCTAGAAAGGAAAATTATCAAAGAAAGCGCAATATATTCCTATCTTGTCAAAGTGTTAGTGTTTCTTGGGAAATAATCTTGAAGTTATTATTTGCTGCTCATTTATAAGTAATACATTTTTCCCATAATTTTATTCATAAGCAATACACATATAATTAAATTAAGGAATTCGAGTACACTTTTCAGCTGAATGTAATATCTCCATAGATTACCGCATGCTATACGTAAAAATAATCAAATATTAGATCTAATTGTCAAACCAAAAATACTTTTTTTATTAATTTTAAAATACAACTAAGTGGAATATGATTCGAATCTAACATTTATAGCATTTCTTTCTACTATACAATGGCTTATATTGGACAGGACCAAAAAGTTTATGTAATGTAAAAGATTATACCAAAAAATCCAGCATGCATTCATAATTCTTACTTAAAGAAAACTTTCTAATTTTCATTTCTTTTTCTCTAAGAAAACTTTCTAAATCTTCATTTATTTTTCTCTCAAATTATCATCATTCCCTGGTGTTGTTTTTCTAAAATATGTTTTTTAGAAAACTTCAAATACATTTTTCAATAACTTTTTAACTTCATACAAACATCCATCGAAAAATAATATCTAAAATTACTTGCAGCAATGTTTTTGAAAAAAAAAAACCCAAATACAATTAAAACACCCCAAACAACAACCAAAGCGCGTATTCCCTCCATCTCACTTTGTTCGACTTGTTTTTCTTTTTTATCTGTCCCAAAATATAGTTCACTTTCTAATTGAAGGATGTAATTAACTTTTAAATTTTCTAAAATTTTCTATTTAATTACTTTATCATAAGTGAGATAATTATTTTTAAAGTGCATAACCAACCATGCATTCACATATCAAAACTCAACATTTGTCTTTAAAGCTTATTCACATCAGGAAAATCAAAATTCATAAATTATTCCATTCAAATATATAATTGCTTTGACTAATGGAATTACTGCAATTTTCTGTTTTGTATTTATGGCAAGTTTTGAAAAATGAATCAACCTTAAAACACGTCAAGGCTGAGAATGGACAAGAAACCTCGCAGGTCCCACCTTATTTTAATGGAGCGTATATCCACGCACGCACCTGCCGCCTCAGTCCTTCATTCCATTCGTCCGTAATTTTTCTAAACTCCCGAACTCCTTCTCTGACACCAATATCTCGTTTGACCAAACGTTAACTTGACAACACGCACTCACTTCAACGCTCCTCGATAATATCGGCATTTATACATTTTCTCCCAATCCCATAAAAACGAGATATTAGCCCGGCAATTAAATCCTTCGGAAAGCGACACTACCGCCTCCCTCCCGTCCATACATCTCATCAATGCACACAATTGTGCTACTCGCCTCCAATATCTACCTCAAATAGTGGTGGTGCTCCAATGTTTTTTTTTTTTTAATGGATAATTGTCAATTAACGTATTTTTCAATTAATTTTTTATTTCATATGCATTATGACAGTAATATTTAAAAAAAAAAGTTATAACTTTTATAAAAATGCATAACCAAAATAGAGTTATCAACATCGAAAAATGGATGCAGCTCTGAAACAGAAGTCCTTAAAAAAACAATCTCATGACTTTGTAGCACAGTTGGAGTTAGGTGACGACTTCTTTAAATGCACTTAGTTACATTGCATGGACAAATTCTCGATGACAGATATTTCTGAAGTTTTTTCTTATAATCATTTTAAAAAGAATTAAAAGAAAAGGAATTTATCACTCATACCTTGAACTATAGATATATTCGAAAAAAAATTACCTTACTTATTATCTTGTATCGTAGAAGGAAAGATTACTCAATTCACAGTGTCACTTATGAATCTTGTTAGTGATATTAAAATGCTTATTTTACACTTTTTTAAATAACAAAATTTACAGATGAGACTGTTAATGTAAGAATCTTTTACGTGAAAGCACAAAATTGAAGTATCCAGATAAAGAATTATCTTACGACTAAGACCACTAAACCCAGGCGATTTGGACGTAACTCAACCCGAATATTCAACTCTATTTGAATCCCCACGCTCAAATCCGCTATACACCCTCTACCAAGATGCTGATAAGTAAGTGAAACTATCAAATAAGGAAACATACTTATATGATATGCAATCAATTATGAGTGATAGGTGCGTGGAAAAAGATAGACTCTCCTGCCAAACGCATCGAAGATAGCGAGACCAAGTCCATTCCCCCACCACCATCACCTCACACGCCTCTCTCCATAACCCCTTCCTTCTTCTCTTTCCATAAATCTCTCTCCACTTTCTCTCTCCCCAAAAAATATAGCAACTCTCTCTCTCTCTCCTCAGCCTGCCCTCTCTCTCTCTCCCTCCCTCCCTCCCTCCCTCTCCCTCTCTACCTTTTATTTTTTTTCCCTTTTTCATTTTTTGGAGTAAGCTACCTGCAGTAGCAGCTCGTTATATTTGTCTTTTTCGTTGGAAACCCTAGAAAATTCCTCGTCGGTGGTGGGTCGGGTCGGTGTTTGGGGTCTGCTGGGCCTTCGATCTGATTGAGGTGCGGGTTTTGGTGGAGGAAAATGTCGTCTTTGAGTAGAGAATTGGTTTTCCTCATACTTCAATTTCTCGAGGAGGAAAAGTTTAAGGAGTCTGTTCACAAGTAAACTCTTTTTATTCCTTTTTCATTTCTTTTTGCTGCTTCTTTTTTTATTTGAGTTATTTTTCTGTATATTTTGTTGATTTTCTAATATTTTTGTTTTGACTCTAATTTACTGTTGAAGCTGTTTAGCTGAGATTGGATAAGTTTTGAGTAATTTTTTAGTGGTTTTTTAAAAAATTTTATTATTTTTTTTTTATTTTGACTGGTAGTTTGAATTTTAAGTTAAATTATTTCCGTTTTTACCAGAACTTTTTTATGGATGGAGTTAATTGATTTTTTTGGGGTTTTGAGATGAAAGAAAATTGGGGTTTTGAACATGTTTATTTGACGTGGATAAATGAGAGGAAATGTTGGACTGAACTTTGTATTTAGTCAAATTGGAAAAAGTTTGAATTTTTACTCAAGTTAGGAGCTTTTGAAATGGGTTTAATTACGTGGAGATTATGTGTATGATTTTGTTCATGCTAGTTTGGAGAAAATGGAACTTGGACCATTGATTAATCTGAGTATCATTACGTGAAAAGAATGTTGAGGATATTATTTACGATGATAAATGGTTAAGGAATGATGAATAATGTGTATGTTGGTTTTGTAGGCTCGAGCAAGAATCAGGGTTTTTCTTCAACATGAAGTATTTTGAGGAGAAAGTGCATGCTGGTGAATGGGAAGAAGTGGAGAAGTACTTATCTGGATTCACCAAGGTTGATGATAATAGATACTCCATGAAGATATTTTTTGAAATAAGGAAGCAGAAGTATCTTGAAGCCCTTGATCGGTATGCCAAGATTCTTTCGTTATATTTTTAATTTTGCCAGTCTTTTGTTTGTGGAACGAGATTGATGATTGTTGTTTCATTTGGTAATATTCACTTTATTTGTAGGCAAGACAAGGCTAAGGCGGTCGATATATTGGTGAATGATTTGAAAGTCTTCTCAACATTCAATGAAGACTTGTATAAAGAAATTACTCAACTGTTAACGCTCAATAATTTCAGGTAATATGCTTTTCTTACACATTAAAGCATGTAAAGTGATGCTAAGGGGAAATAGTGGCTCTTTTTGGATAGCATTATTTGGATTTTTTTGGGAATTATTTGAAAAAATTATTTGGAATGTTTTCGTTGATTTTTTTGAAAAAGTGAAAAAGTGTTTGGTGGGTTTTGCGGTGGATTTTTGAAAAAGTGAGTAACGAGCACTGGTGGGTTTTTTCTAAGTAGATCTTGAACAAATTGAAAAAATCGTGAGTAACAAAATGAGATCTATTGTCGGTGGGTTTTGCGGTGGATTTTTGTGGAACGAGCACTGGTGCTGGACGCTTACGTTTATGTTCGAGCGTCCAGTACTAGTGCTAGTTCCACAAAACTCACCGACAATGGATCTCATCTTGTTACATGCATTTTTTTTAATTTTTTAAACAAATTTTGAACAAAAACGTGCTTGCTTTTCTTAATAATTGTGTAAAAAGTCCCTAAAGCTGTTACAAAGTTTGAAAAAACACTTTAAATTTAAAATGAAAAGTTGGTGGGGAAAAATTTGACCAAAAATTTTTTTAACTTTTTCTCGAAAAATTTTCTATCAATCCAAACACACAAAAAATTTTTCCCAAAAAAAAATTTTTCCCAAAAAACTCCAAATAATGGTATCCAAACGGAGCCAGTTTCTCTTATTATTTAGATAGTTATGGTCAGATCATCTTTAAACTGGCAGTGCTGTGCTTTCATCCCTAGTTATTTGGAAATAAACTAAAATGTGAGAAAGAAGATGACAGGTATGAACCTGAAGAATTAGTATGAGTTGAGTTAATGGTCGACATTATGTGGCCCACTGAAAGAGAATGTGGGTTACACATTTGACAAAGAATCCTGTTGTCATGATTTGAGAGTATGCGTATGTACGCTAGGCATTTGATGAATGATCAGAATGTCATAATTTGAGCATCGTCATTGAGGAGAAAAATCACATCTTCAGTTTTTTGAAGACATGTCGTATAAAGGATTGACTTGACCCTCCGTATGGTTGACTTATATTTTTGTGGCAGTAATTTGTTCTTCTACTACAAGAACCCATCTATTTGTAAGATATACGAGATATGCTATGGTTCTGATGCTTTTATTTGGAAAAGCTTTCCTAATCTTAGATTGGAAATAGATGAATATAGTTAAAAGTACAATTAGAAAATTAAAAGGAAATGAACAGGAGGATGAAGATGCAATAGTTTGGTTCCGAGGTCTTGTTGGAAATTCTCTGGAGCTGTTCAATGAATCAGAAAATAACTATATTGTCTATATTCAAAATCAGTCATATCATTGATAAATATGCAATGGAAACCAAATTCTGGAAACTGGTGTACGATACTACGGTTAATGGTGCATACATGATGTTCATGAAGTTTAGGAACCAAGGTTTATTATTTCCTTTTCTGTTTTTTTTTTTTGAATTGCATATGCTATAAAGGTGAAGTTTCTTGTTCAGGAATAGAAATGAATGGCGTTTATATTGTTTCCTGATGTTTTCCTGGTTTTATATTGTTTCCTGATATTTTCCTAGTTACCTCCTCCTTGGGTCACTATGAAGATGACTAAAGTGAGTTTGGCATATAGTGATATGAAATTTCCCGGAATATTTAGCATCATGTGCTCCAAAATTGAAGTTTGTTTGCAAAGCCTTCTTTCTTGGAGTAAATGGGGAAATTTCTTTCCCTTCTTTTTATGCAAGCACTGTCTTTCTAATCTTATTTGCAAGAATTCCACCAAAAGTTTTGTCAATGCTTAAAATATAGTTTCTTTTCCAGAAATTTCGCAGCAGTTCAAATGTAGCTCAGTTTTGTCCATCCTTGTATGGATATGAGGCGATTTTGGCCAACATATGTGTGATCCAATTGTCCGCTTTTGTTGCAGGGAAAATGAACAGCTGTCCAAGTATGGTGACACCAAGACTGCTCGGAGCATAATGTTAATAGAGTTGAAAAAGTTAATTGAAGCTAATCCACTTTTTCGTGAAAAGCTTGTTTTCCCTACTTTAAAAGCATCTAGATTGCGGACCCTTATCAATCAGAGGTAATATTGGCCTTGAAATATCAAAATTAGTGGTAAATCATTATCTATACAATTCAAGTGTTTCCTTGCATTGAATAGATGCTGCTTTTGCTCTCAAGTTCATTGAGACTGTAAGAATTAGCTGAAATTCCCTGCCATAGCCATCTCTATGGACAAAATTCTCTCCTTTTTTGTTTTTTTTTTTTTTTTTTTGGGGGGGGGGGGGGGGGTAATGGTTGTACACCATTTTTTGATTATGAAGTACTCATGCTTTTGATATTGTATCCTGGGTGACATGGTGTTATGTGGCCTTTTTCAGTTTAAACTGGCAGCACCAACTGTGTAAGAATCCAAGGCCAAATCCAGACATCAAGACCTTGTTCACAGACCATACTTGCGCCCCTCCAAATGGGGCTCTTGCTCCAACTCCTGTGAATCTTCCTCCTGCTGCTGCTGCTGCAGTGGCTAAGCCTGCTGCTTATCCATCACTTGGAGCACACGGGGTAAATGATTTAACGTTAATTCTCTCTCTTTTTTTTTTTTTTTTTTTTTTGGGTCTTCAGCATATTGGCCCTTTATGCCCTTTGCCACCATCAAAAGAAATGAAAAAGACGAATAAGTGTAGGGCCTAAACCTTAGAAAGCGAATAGAAATTCATATCCTCCATCTAGAGCAAATTCTGGTTGTAAGGTCAACCTTGTATCTATATCAGGATGCTTCTTGAAATGCGTCTGTCATTTTTTTCCTTGTAGCCATTTCCGCCAGCGGCTGCTGCTGCCAATGCAAATGCTTTAGCGGGTTGGATGGCAAATGCTGCTGCTTCTTCATCTGTTCAAGCAGCTGTTGTGACTGCGTCATCCTTACCAGTTCCACCAAATCAAGGCAAATGTTTCAACTATTACTGGTGTTGTTTTAGCTCTTTTTTCTTGTCCACAATAGCTGTTGTATGAGGAAGCTTTCTTCGAAATAAGACATGAAAAGTCTCCGGAAACCCTTTACTTTTGATCTTTTGATTGTATATGACTGTTTTAGCTGAAGTTGATGAAAAACTGAGTCGTATGCTTCATTTCTTTGGCTGTGTTGAATTGATTTGCTTCTCCTTTTAACAGTGTCAATCTTGAAGCGTCCAATTACTCCTCCAGCAACGTTGGGTATGGTTGAATACCAGAATTCTGAGCATGAGCAGTTAATGAAACGTTTACGCCCGGCACAGTCGGTTGAAGAGGTAAAGCAGAGGATATTTGCTTAATAAAATTTTAGTGCCCATCTGCCTGTCTTCTAATTAGGATTTCCATGTTTACTTTCAGGTTACATATCCTACTGTCCGTCAACAGCCATCGTGGTCCCCGGATGACCTGCCAAGGACTGTAGCTTATACCTTCCATCATGGATCTGCTGTCACAACCATGGATTTTCATCCTTCTCACCATACTCTGCTTCTTGGTAATGATAATCTATAGAAGCTTTTGATAGCTATACTTGTGCTCTAGAAGTGATGGACCTAAAACTGCTTAGCCAATTTATTTTTGGATCTGTAATCTGAATTAGTGCGTCTCGTGAACAGTGGGCTCTAATAATGGGGACATTACGCTTTGGGATGTTGGGATGCGGGAGAAGCTGGTTACAAAGCAATTTAAGATTTGGGAAATTCAAGCTTGTTCCTTGCCATTTCAGGTTATGCCTAATCCTTTTGCTATTTGTACTGATGTTGCTTGCCACATGCATATGCGCATGTCTGTATTCAGTTAGTGTGTGTATAACATGTGCACGTAACTGTGCAGTGTGGTTATATCTATATGCAGATTTTGCTATATCTACGTTATTTACGCAGTATTGCTATATGTCAATGCGCAGATTTTGCTATATCTATGAGTATTACTCATGCATATAGATTTGCATTATTCATGAGCGGAAATTGTGGAAAATCGATGTTCTCGTGCGTTTGAGAATTCATACTAGGCAACGATAGCAATTAGAAGGATGAATATTTGTTCAAATTTGGTGACTTTTCCACCCCATGAAGATGGTAGTTGCTTTCTATAGTAAGCGACTATCAAAATAATCACTTTTGACATTTAATACAACAATTAACGAAGGATTCTGGATAGGTGTTGTGAATACTCTGTTGGCGAGTATTCATGTGTTTCCATGCCTTTAGGCAAAGATTGAAAAGTTTCTTAGTTGTTCTCACCTAAAGAGTCTGGGCAGGCTTCTGTTGCAAAAGAGGGACCTTTTTCTGTTAGCCGGGTTACATGGAGTCCAGATGGGGCTTTTGTCGGTACGTGACCTTACAAATTGACTGGTTAGAAGGTGCCTGTGAACGGTAATGATTGACTTTTTTGTGCTGCAGGAGCTGCATTTAGTAAGCATTTGGTCCATTTGTATGCCTATGCTGGACCAAATGATCTGCGCCAGCATCTGGAGGTACATTTTGATTTGCTGGTTGGAACAATGTAAATTTTGCTGCCTTATTTGATTTGGATTTATTTTGTGCTTACAGATTGATGCCCATTCTGGAGGAGTAAATGACTTGGCCTTTGCTCATCCGAACAAACAGTTGTGTGTTGTAACTTGTGGAGATGACAAGTTGATCAAGGTAACTGCAAACTATAGAAGTAGCTATTTGATTGTTTTCCAGTAGCCATCTAAATATTTTCTAGTTGTGTTACATTCATCTCCTAGGTTACTAAAGGAAAATTTTGAAACAGGTGTGGGATTTAACCGGACGAAAGTTATTCAACTTTGAAGGACATGAAGCCCCTGTGTACTCTATATGTCCTCATCAAAAAGAGAATATTCAGGTATAGATGAAAGAAAAAGCAGCTATTTATTGATAGGATTATCAAATCATGTCATATCAGGAGCTACTTTGTTGCAAAAGATGATGGATTATGTTTATACTGTATTTCGAATATGATGTCTCTATCAACCGGATCTAGCATTTGTTTGGAAGATTTGAAACATCATATTTTAAATAGCGAAACAACTGCAAAAATTACTACCTGCATTTTACTGCTCTACATATTGTTGGCCACCTTGAATATGAGTCTGGAATGGGTCGTTGCATTATGCATCATCTCTGCAGCACTTGATGTCATCTCTGCATCATCTCTCCAGAACAAGTAACTAGAAGCCTGGGTATTAGCTATAAATTTTCTGAGGAGTAAGTTGCTTCCTAATGCACCTTTTGATTTACTATCCTTAGTTATCAAAGTATTAATTCCACCATTTCCCATTCTTGCCTATTGCCTTGATGCATGTGGAACTTTTTGGTTGTGAGACTACTTCCAACTCTGTCTGTCCTTGTTATAGCTAATCAGCATGCCTTTAACACCATCACCTAATAACCATTTTGTTTGGTTCCATGCAGCATGTTTAAGTGCCGATGCTGGCATTGTTCAGTAAAATAATGTGGTGCTCATGTCTTTTTTCAGTTTATCTTCTCAACTGCAATTGATGGGAAAATAAAAGCTTGGTTGTATGACAATATGGGATCCAGAGTTGACTATGATGCTCCTGGACATTGGTGTACCACAATGCTTTATAGTGCTGATGGGAGTAGGTAAGATTAATTATATTTCTGGATACTGAGAATCCACTAATTTTTTTTTTTTTTTTTCATTTTCTAAGTTTCACAGTATTATATTTCTCATGTTTTCAGTGAGATATGGCTATAAGAATGGTATCTCTGTTTGTATATGTGTTATTGTGTTTTCTGTATTTTTAATGAATAGTTTTTAACGCATTTCCTCTTAGATTGTTCTCTTGTGGAACTGGGAAAGAAGGAGACTCTTTTCTAGTTGAATGGAATGAAAGTGAAGGAGCCATAAAGAGAACTTATACTGGGTTTAGAAAGAAATCTGTTGGCATTGTACAATTTGATACTACTCAAAATCACTTTTTGGCGGTGGGTGAAGATAGCCAGATCAAGTTCTGGGATATGGACAACAATAACATTCTTACTAGTACAGATGCAGATGGCGGTCTTCCGGTCAGTATTGCACTAAATCTGTATCTATTTTCAGATTAAACAGTTTGAAGAGAGAAGAGAAGGAAGGGGGGGGGGGGGGGGAACTGGAATCAAGATAAAACATACAGACATTTACATTAACAAACTTGTAACATTTGTTGTTTCAGAGTCTTCCACGCCTAAGGTTCAACAAAGAAGGGAATCTACTTGCTGTTACCACTGCAGACAATGGAATCAAGCTGCTTGCAAATGCTGCTGGTATGAGGTCCTTGAGAGCATCTGAAAATCCTGGTTTTGAAGCATTGAGATCACCCATTGAAGCAGCTGCAATTAAGGTTCTCCTTCTCTAACTTAATCCACTATTAGTTGTCACTCCTCCACCAATCACCACCCCCCTGCCCCCCCCCCCCCCCCTTTCCCCGGGATAACCACAAAAAAAAAAAAAAAAAACCACAACCAAAGCACACCCCCCGAAAAAGGAAATCAAAGGAATGGGGGAGGGTTCCTGATCCTTCTTTATATCATTCACTAGACAAACAACTGACATCATTTTTGTCCTAAGCAGGTTTCAGGATCTTCTGTTGCAAATATTTCTCCTGTTAATTTGAAAGTGGAAAGGAGCTCTCCTGTTAGGCCATCTCCCATACTTGTATGTTGAATTCTTTTCCTTCTATTACAATTTTTTTCCCGTTATTTAAAATTGTATTTCCAACTTAATGGAACCAATGGTAGCTTTTGGAATAACTTAGAACATGTTGCTCGGCTTGGTTTCTTTCCAGGTAGCTATACTGTTTAAGTCACAAAGCTATAGCTTACTAATAGACTTCCTTTGAAAGGGTACTCAGTTCTTGTCTAAATGCGACTATATTTGTGAAGGACTAAGATCCATGTCCTTTGTTCACACTCTTCCTATATTTTAGTGCTTCCTGGACTGTGTCAAAATTTGTACTTAGAGATATATGTATAAGCAGAAAGTGCTTATTTCTGCTTTTGGGTGAAGAAGCTAAAATATTTGTTTTTTACTTTCTATTTTCAGAATGGGGTTGATTCAATACCTAGGAGCATGGAGAAACCAAGAGCTCTTGATGATGTTAATGATAAATTGAAACCTTGGCAGTTGACTGAAATTGTAGATGCTGTTCACTGCCGGATGGTTTCCATGCCAGAGAGTGCTGATTCTGGTAACAAGGTGGGTCTTTGAATTAAGCTTCATTCTGTGGCTTGAGCTGCCTGTGAAAAATTGAACTTAACTTACACATTCATATCTAGGTTGCTCGGCTTCTTTATACAAATTCTGGGGTTGGACTTTTGGCGCTGGGCTCAAACGGCATCCAGAAGCTTTGGAAGTGGGTTCGTAATGAGCAAAATCCAAGTGGAAAGGTAATGGAAATGAATAAACTTGTCTTGTTTCATAAATTTCTTTTTTCTTTTCAATGAATTTTTGGTGAACATAAGTTTCTGAAGTCAACGGGGTTTAAAGGCCACTGCCAATATTGCTCCACAACATTGGCAACCAAACAGTGGTCTTCTTATGACTAATGATGTCACAGGTGTCAACCTTGAGGAAGCTGTTCCATGCATAGCACTCTCAAAGAATGATTCTTATGTAATGTCAGCTGCTGGCGGAAAGGTTTCACTGTTCAACATGATGACTTTCAAGGTATATCTTTAGACAGGTTATAAATGTATTATCTTCTGGTCGAATTTGCCAAATTAATATCTCAACTCTTGTATTCTTCTTATTTAGGTGATGACTACATTTATGCCGCCTCCTCCAGCTTCAACTTTCTTAGCATTCCATCCTCAAGATAATAATATCATAGCCATTGGTATGGAGGATTCCACCATCCACATATACAATGTCAGGGTAGATGAGGTATCTATTCCTATCATTTCATATCATGTTAGACTTTTGCTGCACAATTATAATCAGCAGTGGTGTAATTGAATTGGCACTTTGAAGGTGAAATCAAAGCTGAAAAGTCACCAGAAGCGCATAACTGGTTTAGCCTTTTCCACAAGTCTGAATGTATTGGTTTCTTCTGGTGCTGATGCTCAGGTAAGAAGTAATATCTGGTATCTGCTCGGAAAATTGACTTGTTTAAAAGGAAATATGCATATGTTGTTCTGTGAATGGCCTTTCTTTCCAAAGAAACGTCATTTAGAATGACATTTTTACTTCGGGATGCTATATTTTTCTCACCTCAGAAAACTGATGAAATTGTTGTCGCTGTGTCACCTCGGATTAAAATTATGAGGTAATTGAGGGTATTGTCTTGTCTAATTCGAATATGAATGTCTTGCTGGTTCATCGGTGACTATTTTTGGTTTCCTATTTGTTCTAAATCATTAAGTTGATTAGTAAAATTTCTGTGTGCATATATTCCTGTTATGCTTTGGGAAACTGGGTGGATTGCTTATGTTGGCATGGCATATACAATCTGCAGCTATGTGTTTGGAGTATTGATTCATGGGAGAAGAGGAAATCAGTTCCCATACAGCTCCCTGCTGGGAAAGCACCTTCAGGTGACACTCGAGTCCAGTTTCACTCTGATCAAATCCGCTTGCTGGTATCCCATGAGACACAGCTAGCACTGTATGATGCTTCCAAGATGGATCGCATTCGTCAGGTATGATGTTTTTCAAATTTTTATTTTTCTGGATCAATGCCTCTCATCAGATGATTAAAGTTTTTGTATGGATAATGCTATTTGCAGTGGGTCCCACAGGATGTCCTTTCATCTCCTATCTCATACGCTGCATACTCCTGCAACAGTCAACTAGTTTATGCTTCATTTACCGATGGCAATATTGGGGTGTTTGATGCTGATACTCTAAGATTAAGATGCCGCATTGCCCCATCAGCATACTTATCCCAGACACTATTGAATGGGTAAGAACAAGATGTGTGCATCCAAAATGTTTGATGATAACTAATTTTGCAATTTCCTTTCTTTCTTTTTTTTTTTTTCCCCATTTTGCTTGGGGGGTTTAAATTTTGGATACGCAACCTCCTTTTTGGGTTCCATTTTCTTTTGAAACTACAGAATATAATCAGCCACTTATGTGGCTTTCTTCTCTTTCAACGAGGACTATGTTAGTCTACAATTTCTGACAACTTTTTCCCATTTTATGTTCTTTGTTCAACCAACTTTGTGCTTGTTCTTGTCGCTTAATATTCTTTATTTGTCATATAATTGGTTGAAACCCCTAAGTTTGCATAGCTTGGAAAATTTTAGCTGCAAATATCTATATCTACGGCCACCTTAACTGATCTAGAATGATATGATGTGTGTGAGAAGACTCATTTCTTTGGCTTATTTGTTAGATTTTATTGCTAACCACGTGTCTTCTGTCCGACAGTGTGTACCCACTTGTAATCGCAGCACATCCTCAGGATCCCAATCAGTTTGCAATTGGTTTGACAGATGGGTCTGTTAAAGTTATAGAACCCCAAGAATCAGACGGGAAGTGGGGAGTAACTCCACCGGTTGATAACGGGATGCTAAATGGTAGGACGGCATCATCATCCACCACCACCAATCATGGAGGGCCTGATTCGGTTCAAAGATGAAGTCTATTGTATTTTTTGCAGTCTTATGTTTCTTCATATGTAATTCTATCAGCTGTAGATTTTTAGGTTTTTTATTTTCGTGTCCCTTCTCAAAGATAAGATTGGACATTGGTTAGAGAGACTTGTAATTGGATATGCTTATTTGTTGATTGATATTTGTATCTTTGTTTAATCCTCCTATTGATCATATAAAACTATAATTTTTTGGTTCTTGCCTCTTGAGATTATGGCTTTCGATCTGACGATTGTGGATACCGTGGGAGGAGGTGATGATTGTGTGTGTAAACAGAACTGAGACCTTGTCTGGTAATCCATTTTCTGATTATATAATTAATATCTAGTTCGCGTGCCTGCGTTTTGAAGGCTTTGTTTGGTTGACAAGTTAATCGTCCATAGGCTGCCCGGACAAGGAGCCTCTGAGAATTTAAGATCGAGCATTTCCGGGTCCCTGGTAGAAATCTGGAGAATCTAAGGTTGAGCATTTCTGGCTTAATAGAAAATTTTTCTTTTTTTGAGTTTGTTGCTAAAATAGTTTCTTTTGGGGGTCGCCGAATTTTTTTATAGCTTTGAATGTTTGTACAATCTTAGCAGAGATGAGAAGTTTCCCCACACACAAGGCAAGCACTTGTAGTTTCGATTGAGATTTGCAAACTCGTTAGATGCGCATAAGGTTGCCACAAAGTTCTACTCCATTTCGGATTGAGAAAAGGATAAGTTACTTGATATTCAACTCGAACAGAGACTGACAAAAACTACTGACGGACCCCCGAAAAAGTTAAGACAGAATTCAAGTTACTTGATTACAACTTATTTCGAAATTAGTTGTCGAAACTGCATAATGATTAAATAGATGTAATACTATACAACCCAGTGTAGCTAAGTGGACTCAAATGAATTTAAGAATTGATAGGAAAAAAATTACATATGAAATGACTTAATGAAGATAAATTCATGCAATTGATATGATTTTATTTAAACTTTATCTAAATCTTTTCAAAATTTATTTTTCAAACATTCTTCAATTATTCTTTTATTTCGCGAATATGTATGCCATACAGCCATTCTCTTTGTAAAAACCTTTTGAAAAAACATCATCCGTACGAAGACATAACTTGTGAATAATCAATATAATTTTGTAATTAATCTACACAATTTGTAAATAATTTGAATTGTTGGAAGATAGAAGAATGATGAACTTATTAGTAATCTACATAATTTGTGAGTAATTGTCTTGCAAATAATTTTAATTTTTTTGGAACACAGAAGAAAATTATCATGGTCCAAGCCATTAACAACAAATAAGCGTGCATATAAAAAATCTTCTTAAAATTTGAACTATACAAGTCTGCCTTTCAAACAGAAGCATTTGCATGCTTATCTGTAGAGATGGCAAATGAACAGGATGGGCGAGATTTGGACGCGACTTAATTAGGACTATAAAATATGGGCTGTATCCAAATAGTTACTTATTAGTCATGGAGATCAATATGTACGGGACTAAAATGGGTTTAGACCTATTTTGGTACCGTCCAAATACCCAATAGTAATTTTTTTATTAGTAAAATAAATAAATTATTGGATATACTTGTAATTTTGAGTCATTTAACTGATATTTGGCCATCAAATATTTAAAATCTTAATTTTAAGTCATTTAAATAATGTTTAAATAATTATTTAGCATACTCATAGGAGGCCCAAGCAAATCCCATTTATACCCATATTTAAATGAGTATTGTTGAGTATACTCTCATTTAGGTCTGATCCTATATTTTTTATACACATCCCGTTCAAATTAAATTTGGGTATAAGTACCTATTGGGTCTTGAAACTAAATTGCCACCACTACTTATCTGCCATCCAGTTGGCAATGATTTTACAAATATCAGCATCTTGACGGACTATCCGCTATTGATCCATTCGTTAAACAAGGTTGCAAATATTCTATCTCATTTGACCAACCTCTTTCTTGTAGCTGGTTTGGGAGTTTAGGATAGAAAATTTGTTATAAAAAGAAGAGAAAAGATAAGTTAGAAAAGAAAAGAAATGAAATGAAATGAAAGAATACAAAGTTTCTTTTTAAGTTGTTTGAGAGTTTAGAAAATAAGGAAGATTTATTGGGTAATAAAACTTTTTATATCACATTTTTAAGGGATGTATTGTCATATTAAAAAAAAAAATAGTTTGAGATCACACCCAGCACATCATTGGGAGTCTCACTCTACTTGTGTGAGACAACATACATTATAATACAAATAGTTGATAAAAAAAAAGTACTTCACTTTCTTTCCGTTTCTTGCAAAATTTGGAGAGAAAGTTTTTGTTAAATTTACACAAGCATCTTTCCTTCTCTTTCCTTCATTTTCTTTTCGTTTCTTGCCTATTTTATCTTCCACGCAATATCTTTTCAAATTCTTTCTTTTCTAATCATTTCTATCCTCCCAAACTAAAAGTGTTGATGTAAAGTGTAATGCATCTAGTTTATCATATTGTAAAGTAACTAAAATTGGGAAAAGTGTTGATATGCCGTTGATTTTAATACACAACTACGTGACGCACATAGTACACTTAATTCCTATTCCTAAAATTGATTGATAAGAGGCATAACAGGGAAAAATGTTTAATGAATGTTTTTATTAAAAAAAAAAAAAAACCAGGCAAGTCACATGGAGATTATCTGGACTATTTTAATCTTTTCACCCATTTGACTCTCAATATAGGGAGAGAAAATAAAAACAAAATCAGCTCTATTTAAACCTTCCAATCCCTCGTTCCGCAATTCATTTCTCACACCTGTGCTGGGCATTTAGCCCCCACAAACGCAAAACCCTTGCCGAAGAAGCAACCAGTTGAACGATGGCTAACCGGACGGACCCGGCGGCGAAGAGCATAAGGGGGACGAACCCTCAAAATCTGGTGGAGAAGATTCTCCGCTCCAAGATTTACCAAAATACCTACTGGAAAGAACAATGCTTCGGCTTGACTGCCGAAACCCTAGTCGACAAAGCCATGGAGCTCGACCACCTCGGCGGTACCTACGGCGGCAGCCGCAAACCCACCCCTTTCATGTGTCTCGTCACCAAGATGCTCCAGATTCAACCCGACAAAGAAATCGTCGTCGAATTCATCAAGAACGAGGATTACAAGTTCGTTCGTTCTTTCTTTCTTTCGTTGCTAATTGTGTGTGTGTGTGTTTTTTTTTAATTTTGTTGAATATTTTGTTTGAATGTTTTTGATTGATTTGGGATTTTTGCTATTTGGCTGGGCGGGGAGCAGATATGTTCGTGTTCTTGGAGCTTTTTATTTGAGATTAACAGGGACGGATATTGATGTTTATCGGTATTTGGAGCCCTTGTATAATGATTATAGGAAGCTCAGGCGAAAATTGAACGATGGACGTAAGATTGCTTGCTTTTTTATTTATTTATTTTTTTTGGCCTAATTTAGTTTAAGTTGATTCTGGTGGTTATTCTTGATGTTTTTGTGTTTTTAATTCCGTGCAGAATTCAGTCTGACGCATGTGGATGAGTTCATTGATGAACTCCTGACAACAGATTACTCCTGTGATATTACATTGCCTCGAATTAAGAAAAGGTTGGGTTTTATGTTGTTGAATTTGTCAACTGTGGATTACATGTTAGAACTAGTAGAAACTAAAGTATGGAAAGCGAAATGATGAGTTTAGTTTAATTGAACATAAAAAATAAGGTATAAATGAGCGAACAATCTTTATTAATTATATTATGTAATTGGTGAGTGTTATTAAGGTCTGAGGGAAAGCTTACGAAATGGATTTATATGGTCATGTGACTACAGAAGGTGAGGTTTTAAGGGATAGAGTATTAACAGTAGAGAAAGGTTTTGGTTCATAGTTTGAGACAGTTAAGGCTGACTTGTTTGGTTTATATTCTACATTCAGTGAATGCTATCAAAACATAAAGCATTTTGTGGAAATGAAGTGGCATTTGTTGTTCCAATAAGAAATAAATGGAGGATTAGGTGCAAACGAAGTGATGGTTGTAGTTCCGGCAAAAAATGCAGGAGTCATTCATCCAGGGTGATTGAATAATGTTTCAAACCATTTTTTGTTGAATTTGTGGATTTGGATGGGTTGGTGATGAACTATTGGTAGTCGTTTAAAATAGAACTTTTGACTAATTTAGGATGTAGATTAATGGATATCTCGTAACTTGCATGAGATGCATAGTGGAAGTTAAACATGATAAAACAGTAATATAGAGCCTCAACAGGAAAATATTTGCTGTGTATTCTGTGTAGTTGACTACATTTTAGGGTGTTTTGGAGGCAACTTTTGCAGAGGTGCTCTTATGGAATTCCAAACAATGAAGGTTATCAAATTCAAATGGATCTTTAGTCTATTCATAACTCAAATTAAAGACAGTTATTTCCTCTTTACTTTTTCTTGATTTTCACTCTTGATTGTATATTGATGTTTTGCTGCCAGATGGACTCTTGAATCCCTCAGTTCATTGGAACCCAGAAGAAGTGCTCTGGAGGATGATTTTGAGGAGGAGGAAGAAAAGGATGAAGATGACCAACTTGCAAATGGCTTCGATGATGGGGATCATGATAAGGTTCATTACTAACTTGATTCTTCTATGCTACTCATTGTGCTATTCATGAAGTGTCCATGATTTACCTGTATATGTTGTTCTTTGCCAAACAGGATTACTATCGTGGACGTAGTCCAACAAGGGAAAGAGATCGGGATAGAAGACGAGACAGTCATAGATACAGGTTGATGCTTAACGTCATTGTTCCTTTTCATCATTTTCTGTTAAGAAATTCTGGGTTTTGGTATCATGAAGTATTGGGTTCTATGAAAATATGGCAAAGTGCAAGATGTCAAATAAGAATTCTCTACCCACTCGTTAAATTCATGCTTATTCACTACATGGGCATTCAAGATCCATCTTAGTTTATTGTAAGAAACCCACTGTGGAAAAGTAGCTTTAGGAACTTAGGGACCATGTCTGAAATCCAACTTTCATCAGAAATGGAATGCATGTTTGCATTTTATACAAATTCTTACCTTATCATAAGCTTATTGAATTTTTTTTCAGCAATTTTTGAAGATATTAGCTGTCACACTGTCAATAAGTTACTACTTCAAGATTTTTGTAGTTTTTTTGCTTGTACCGTCCTCTTTGGTGGAAGCTGTTTTGTAAACTACCCACAATCACCATAAACCTTGCACACACAGGCACATAGAAGAATCAGTCATCCATGTTTAAATATTTGACGGGTATTGCCAGTGCTGTGGTTTTATTGGTTCCCCATCAGTGGCTTAAAACAGCTTCCTAGAACAATTTTTCATGATCCTGCCAGGTTTCTCTGCACTGACAGTGTGCAGTGAGAAGTATGATGGGTCATATATTTCTATTAGAGTATAATTTTTCCAATCTTCATGAATTTCTTGTTCTTTTTACTTCAAGCTCTATGTTCACTCTTATGACACAAACTCAATTTCAGTCGTCAAGATTGGAGTCAAGTAGCTCAAATAGTTATACCTTTGGACATATTGGACAAGTGAACTCTTTTGCTTGGCTGATCATTCAAATTTAATTTCTATTTTCAGGGATCGAGACTACGACAGAGACTATGACAGGGATCGGGATTATGATAGAGATCGTGACTATGACAGAGATAGGGACTATGATAGGGATCGTGGCAGAGGACGTGATAGAGATAGGGATAGAGAGCGGGAGAGGGACAGGGACCGTCATCGCCTGAGAGAAGACAAGGAATATGGGCGGGAGAGGGAACGTGACAGAGAAGGTAGGGAACGTGATAGGCGAGAGAGGGACCGTGGACGGCGAAGAAGCCATTCCAGGAGTCGAAGTAGAAGTAGAGATCGCAAGGATCGTGATGATGAGCGTCGTAAAAGACATGCTCGCAGCAGTGCCAGCCCGAGGAGGCGTGGTGAGGGACCTGATGATGGTGGCACTCGGGATGAGCCAAAGAAGAAGAAAGAAAAGAAGGAGAAGAAGGACGATGGGACTGACCATCCAGATCCAGAGATTGCAGAAGCAAATAGGCTTCGTGCGTCCCTTGGGTTGAAACCTTTGAAGTTGTGATCATAAAACTTTGTACCTGTACGTGTTAGGACTTGTCACCTGGTGCTTGTATGGGATTTATTAGCACCGAGTTCTGCTGTTTCAGATATCAGGTGTTCTTATGGACTAATACTATTTTGTATGTTCTGAAGTTAGATGGAAGATTGGTACTTAAATGGATTATGAGGAGTCAATATTTGCGTAGTGTGTGTTGAATCATGAGTGATATGATGTCAGGATCTATTTCTTTCGCTCAATGTAAGTAAGATGCTTAGAAAAGTTGGTAGTTGGTTGACGTACACAACTCACTCGTGAATTTGATTTTTCTATATGATCGCTGTTGGGATGACTTGTGTCATATGAATTCAATAAACATCTCACCAAAAATTTGTCCATGGAGTCACTAGTTTGGATAAAAATGGTTCAATATAGTTAAAAATTTTGGGAGCTTGATTTCAATTGACATGTGCATAATAAGTAGCGTTAAGGTGCCTTTTCCATTATTTTTAGTTCGTAAGTGGGGCGAACCTAATTTGACTGGTTCATTATTCACTGGTAAACTGCAATGCTTGTTAATGAGTAGTAAAGTAAATTGATGTTGGCGTGTACATATGAGCTTGCAGAACTAGCCTTGCGAAGCCACTAGTCAAAATTGTGATGTTTGGTACCCTTATCCAACTTTATTGAGCTTGAGTTCATTGGAATTGTGAGTGAGACTACATCTTACAAGGAAGCCATGTTTTTAATAGATGAATCGGAAGTAAATTGCAGGTGTTGTATTCTGGGCAGATAGATTGTTATCAATTATTTTCTGGATTAAAGATTACTTGTTCAGCAGATGTACATTTTCCTCAGGGAATGCTTGCTCTGTTCTGAAAAAAGAGTAGCACAAAAACGCAGACGTACTTTTTCGCCGGGGAATGATTGTTCTGAAAAAAGAGTAGCACAAAGACGCAGACGCACATTTTCCCAGGGAATGATTGTTCTGAAAAAAAGAGTAGCACAAAGGCTAACTCGGATGGTATTAATGTTGTCAACATTAGCTAATATATGCATCAACTCTCAATAATTATGATTCTTCTGGCAAAAGAATGCCATTCTCATCATACTGAAGAATACCAGACTTGTTAAGTGGCCTGCATTTCTCTCCCATCAGAATCTTCTTCTTGCATAATTCAGTGTCCCTGCTTCCTTTGTCTTCTTCATTCTCTGAATTTTCTCCCTGTTGCATCACTTTCTTTTGCATAAACTTGGTATTCTTACCCTTTGCGTTCGTGGAAACACAACGAACAAAAGTACTGTCTTCTCCAATGTCTTCATCAATTCTGACACTCTTGGTTCGATTTAGTCTCCATCTAGCGAACAGATGTCTAGTCTTCTTATATATTTTCTTGCAAAAACGATCTGAAAAACTTAAGCGCTTACCAGCATCAACTGATCGACGTGAACCCCTTCCGCCAAGGAATTCTCCTCGTCTACGTAGGATTTCTTGATCAGCTGGTACAAGCTGCATCCCCTGTTCTTCCACAAGTTCCTTCATGGCATGATCAATCTCGTCATAATTTCCTTCCTGTGAAGGATTCCATAGTTCTCCTGACTTCTTGTTACTAAAAGATTGGGAAAGAACCAAACCAGTATGCTTTGAAAGAAAGCTTTGGGACTTAATCAACATCTTTCCCTTGTTACAGTTGGCATTACTTGCATCACTGCAGCCAGGTTTTCTTTTGCGCATTGACTTGATTAGTAGCTTAGGCAATTTGATTTTTATCTTCGACAGAGACATGATGAAGGGGTCTTGAAATATATGGCGTTATTTGAACGAATTATCAAGAAAAGGCCTGCAAATTGTCAAGTTTCTATTTGCTCATATTGTTTTGTTTTGGGATTCCTGCCAGTATTTCTTCCCAAGTTATTATGAGTAGTTTTGGTTGTTTGGTTGGAGATGGAAGTGGTGGATGATAGTGGAGTGGATGAAGGGAAGGTGGGGCGGTTAGTGAACTTTTATCCACGTTTTGTCAAGATTTTACCACATCATTATTTTGGGCTAATCTGTTAAGATGGTGATCCTGAAAAATCTCTGGTTTGTTTTTCGTATCTTCCTGTAACAAATTTGATGTAGGAAAAATTATCCTATTATCTGTGTAATTTTGAGATGGAGGAAACATTAACACGTGCACTGTCAAAATTTACCAAAGGCATGCCATTTATCCTATCATTTGTGTAATTTTAAGATGGACGATTTTTATTTCACCTGCAAAAATGAGTGGCGTTTGGTAAAACTGAAATTTGAAATCTGAATTCTGAAGTCTGAAATTTAAGTGTTGAAAATATTAAGTTGCTGAATTGAAAAAGTTTTACCTGTTTGATAATTAACTAAATATATACACTGAATTTAAATATCTCGTCTCATAAATATAATTATTTTATCTTAAAAATTTAAAATAATTTATTAATAATGTATATGAGAAAGAAAGATATTGTTTGTTTGTGAGAGATAGAGAATAAGTGTATTTATGTATGAGAAAGTGTGTG
This sequence comes from Mitragyna speciosa, assembly GCA_024721245.1. Lineage (NCBI taxonomy): Eukaryota > Viridiplantae > Streptophyta > Magnoliopsida > Gentianales > Rubiaceae > Mitragyna > Mitragyna speciosa. The sequence continues at coordinate 26,493,768 of CM045555.1, forward strand.
TGAGAGGAAGTATGTGTATATATGGAAAAACATAAATATGTAAGAGGAAAAAAAATTAAATATGTGCACATGTATATGAGAGATAAAAAATTATATGTGAAAGTTTGTGTGTGTGTGTGTGTGTGTAAAAATGTATGTGCAAGACAGTATGTAATAACTATGTGTGGGAAGAGAGAGAGAGAGAGAGAGAGAGAGAGAGAGAGAGAGAGAGAGAGAGTGCGTGTATGTGTGTGTGTGAGACACAGAGAGGGAGAGAGAATATGTGTATTTGTGTAAAAGTAGATATGTGTGTGTGTGAGAAAGAGATAGAGTGTGTGTGTGTGAGAGAGAGAGAGAGAGAGAGAGAGATAAATTGTGCACGTATGTGAGAAAGAGTATGCATATGTGTGTGTGTGCATGGGTGAGTGTGTGAGAGTGAGTGTGTGTATATGTGTGTGCAATAAGGGGAGGGGAAGAGTATCAAAATTCAGCAAATTAAGTGAAAATTTTTCACTTAAAATGTTGTGTACAAATTAAATAAGTGTTTAACGTGTTATGTAGTAAAGTAATTTTGTTATCAAACACGTTGAATTCAAAAAGCACTTAATCCATTAATTTTCAGCATTAAGTCATGTTATCAAACGCCAAGTTCTTTTGTAGCAACTTCTTTCCTTATTTGCATAGAAGCTAAAATCGGCAACCTTACAAATAATTAAAAGCTAAAATTGAAATAGCAACTTTAAAAATAATTTCTTCACACCTATCAACTTGTTTGTGTGAAAATCAAATTTAAAATTTTTAATACTTTTTTAATTTTAATTAAAAATACAAATATTTAGGTAATTTTGTGAACCTCAAATTTAAAATTGTTAATACTTTTTATTTTGATAACTCAACCCGGAACCTTCAAAGTATTTCTTAGTTGATCTTCTAAACTCTTGTTATTCATTATTTTATTTATTTATTTTTAGACAACTCTAATCGGTCATATTTGCAATTAGAGTATTTCTGAGATATTTGGATTTGAAATCCACAAACTAATCAAATGGACTTGAATGGTTAAAATTCATGTCATTAAATTTTTTTTTCAAATTTATTCATTTAAAATCCTCTTTTGAATCCAAAACCAAGAATTTAAATATGATAATAATTTATATACTCAACATTAAGGAAGACAATTTCTGATATGACACGATAACACTACTACTCAAACACGACTTGAAATTAGTAATCACTAAGGTAGAAGTGGACCATTATCAGGGCCAATCAGTTAATGACATGATTAAAAACAGATTGGGTTTGGTCATCCTAACATGTTAACTTGACACACAATTGTATTTTATATATATATATATAAAAGACTGAAAACCTAAAAACCAAACAAATAAATTATCGTATATAATACAATATGAGACTTTCTTCTAACTCATTTGTCTAATTGTCTTCCTCTAAATCCAAACCTTACTAGCCATATTTCTATTCTTAAAACTCAATCCATAAATCACAGGTCTGGAACTTGTAATTACATAAAGTAAGTAGGTAAGTGAAAAAAAAAATATGAAATGAATTTGATCTATTTAAATGTTGGTAATATATGATCATTTATATAAATCTCCTGATGATAAGAAACGTTTTGGTGTATTTTCAAAATATATTTCTTTTGTTGATGAATATAGTATGCTATATGCTTATTTAATATGTATATGGTTTTAAAAGATTAAAATAAATTATTTGAATACATTAGGCAAATATTTAACATTTATTGTTGTTGCAGAAAATTAGTTTGCTAATGTCTCACTTGAACTTAATATCTTATTATTGACATAAATTGTTTTGCCTTAGTTTAATAATTTAATAGTCATCACAATCAATACCAACAAGGTGGGCATTATTGTAATTTACTAAATTGCAAGTAGAAGATTTGAAAATTCATATTTAATTTTAGGTAGTTATTAGATTTGTTTTGGTCAAAATTATAAGTTCAAGTTGACTTTTTACTTTGAAATTTTTTTTATGTATTATGTTTAAGAAGTTGAAAACTTTTAATTTGAAATTAATTGTTTAATCCGATAAATAAGTTTGTTTGTGTTATGAATGATTATTATTATATAAATTATTAACAAGTTAAGCTGGTTGGGTCATGTCAACCCATTGATAAGCAAGTTATTACACGACACGACACAACAGTGTAGTGGGTTGAGTTAGGGTTGAGATTTTTCGATACAAACACGACGAAGACACTACATAATAGTGACACAATACAACCTATTGCAACTCCTATTGATACACTCCTCGTAGACTAATATATTCATGAGTTATAATACTCTAAATTTTTATATAAAGGAAATGACCCCAAATAATAATTTTTTTTTATCTAAATCAAAATATAAAGTTCCACCGGAGAGTATGAGATAAAAAAAAAAAGCAGCAGTCGAGTAAATTGATAGATTCATAACCACCATTGCAGGGCCGGGCCCAATGTAACACTTCAACCAGAATAAAGATTGTATCAGTATTCTAAGCAATAGATAATGAAGGTAAAGATGCTAATGTTGCTAGAGGTATTTCTTGTTGCTCTCCCCGAGCCACTATTTCTGAAAGAAACAGAACAAGACCCTTACAAAACGTATGATGCACGAAGGAAAGGCCCCCATTTCATAGCATATGGCAAACGAAACTTTGATCGAAGATTGGAAATTAAGGGCCCGTTGATAATTCAATTTAATGATCAAAATTAATAGATTAAGAATATTTTGAATTTAATTTGTTTGATGACAAAATTCTTTTATCACTTAATACATTGAGTACTATTTAATTTCAATGCAAATTTTTAAGTAAAAATTTTTTTGCGTAATTTGCTGAATTTTGAACATATATACTTTCTTCCTCACGTAGTTACATGTGCACGCATACACGCGTACGTTCTCCATTGCATTTGCACATACATACTTTCTTATACATACATACATACTCACACTTGTAAGCACGCACATTGATACTATCTCTCTCACACACAAATACATAGTCTTTCCATCATCCACACAAACCCTTCCACACACACTCTCATTCTCATTCTCACACATGCACACACACACACACTTTCACACAAATAATAAACACATTTTTTTCCTTCCCTTTCTCTCTCTTTTACACACACTCACACACGCATATATGTATTTTTGCCTTTTACACATGCTCACACACACATATACGTACTTTTTTCCTCTCACATTTGCACATTCTCTTTCTTTCTCATACATACATGTATATTTTTTCTCCAAACATTTACATACACTCTTTTTCATGCATACGTTTTCACACAATATGCATACTTTCTTTCACATATATTTTTATATACAAATATACTCACGCTCTCACTCTCTCTCTCACACAAACATATGCACACTCTCTCCCTCTTTCTCACTCACACACACACACACACACATACTATCCCTAAATTGTTTCATCCTTTTTAAAATAAAATTACTATATTTACAAGGTCAAATATTAATTTCACTGCTTAAATTTAGTTATTGATCAAAGCAAGTATAATTTTATTAATTCAGCAATTTATTATTTTCAACGCTTAAATTTCATATATTAGAATTCATACTTCAAATTCCAGTTTTATCAAGCAAGTCGTAAATATTTTTTAATTTTATTATATTAGTTATAAAGACAATCCCACATGTATTATTGACATTTTAACTTTCATTATTGAAAACAGAATTATTACGTTTCAGTTTGATAACAATTTCATAATTAGTATTCAAACGTAAATTCACATTTACATTTCTAAAAGTACATTTATTAAAATCTAGTTTTACACAAGCATTATCTCCCATTGTTGTGCCTAACATATGTATATTAAGGAAACACACACATCCTTACAATTATTTCACACACACACACACACACACAACAGACACGCATATCTTCTACTAAACTAATAAAGAAAAGCTCTCAGTTCAACTTTGTAATTTGAAATTTTGGCATTTGTAAATAGGTAAGGGAGTAAACTGAAACAATCCAAAACATAAGTGCTAAATTTTGAATCAAGTGAATAATCAAGTACTTGCGTTTAAATTCCACACTAGGCGTTAACTCTTTTTGCATGCCGCTCTACCAAACCCTAACGTTTTATCGCCACGTCGTGCCTTCTTCCCCTTCCCTTGCCGCCCCCACACCACCACTACCACCACTGCACACCACCTTTCCTTCTCGAACATCACCGGCATTCACCTATATCAGGTAAATCTCTTCGTTTTTTTTTTTTTTGGTCTGAAATGCGGTAATCTTTGATTTATGAAATAAATATATATATGTATACATGTTTTCTTCCATAACTCCGCATTCTCGATGCCTTTATTAATCCTGTTTTGCGAGTTTCGTTGGAGCAGTAGAATGAAATTTGGGAAAAATCTGAATTTTGTTTGGATTTACCAGAAATTGATGTAAGTGTATTTTGAATTTGTTGGAGTGATTGTGATTATTGTTTTTATGGTGGATTATTGAGCGTGCATTGCAAAGAATGATATTTTTCTTGCTATTTTTGTTCTTTTTTGGGGATTTTTTTTTCCCGGTTTTGCATTTAGTGCATTTTTTTCAATTATTACCATGTTGTGGGATTTTGGGAAATATTTTCATAGTGAAGAGAAAAATGCTAGTAAAGGATCCATTTCGTTTGCTTGACTCCGCATTGCAAAGTATTTATCTTTCTGTTGCTGTTTCTGGCTTTGTATTATTTTTATTTTATGCATTTACTTTAATTCTACTGATATCTCCTGTGATGGGACTTTGGGAACAATTGAAAACAAATGAAAGTAAATTAAGCATCTAATTTATTTTCTTGGAGCCATTGTAAGCTGTGTGGAATGTAATTGCTAGCTAAGTTTTCCATTTGCAAAAGCAAATAGATATGAACACGGCTGCTTCTGGTCTGTTGGTGTAGGAAAATACTTATAACTGGGGGGGGGGGGGGGGGGGTAAGACCTTGAACCTGTTCATGACCAGGTCCTAGTATATGCTCTAATTATTCCTTTAGATCATGACTATATTTGTTCTAGAGGACTATGATGCTCGTAATTATATCTGGACTGGTTATCTACCTGTAAAACCATTGATGTGAGGAGTTTCGATTGGAATATAACTTCTTCTATTTAACTTTATTTACATAAATGATATATATTTTTTTTATAATTTCAGTGATATGACATCTGGAGTAAGAATTCAGATTTGATCAAAATTTATGTTTCTCCAATTGGGTGTTGAAACAGTTCAAGCTTAGAAAAAAATTGGCTTAGATTCCGTTTAAAGTATGATAAATAATGAGGCTTTTAGGTTTGGTTTTTTTTTGTTTGAAACTGTGCTCTCTAATTTGTTTCTAAGCTCGTGTTACCAAGAATTGATAAATGGAATAGTTCTCCTTCTGGCTACTCAATGTACTTGGTTAAAAATAGGCAATAGAAGAAGAATGAAGGTGGAAAAAATTGAAAAATTAAAGAAGAGAGATGGCCCAGTACTTGATTGTACAAAAAGGGGGAAAAAAAAGAAGAAGTAAAAGAAACACAAAGCCATCATGGGGCTATTATACAATTGCCAATCAATCTTTTGCCGGTTCGCTGTTTAACTGAGTATTTTGCTAGATGTTTTTTTTTTTCCTTGAGAAACATTAGACATTTTCTGATATGCACTTCTAATTTGCGTCGCCAGGGTTATCTATTATGTTAATCAGATGTTATTTCTTACAAGGTTAGGCTTGGAATTGTTTCTGTATTGCTTTTCCATTTCTATATATCAATATTTCCTTTGACGTTGTATATTGAATCAACTTGTCCTATTTTTCTAGAATGGTTAACTCTTTATTTTTCTTCGTATCTGATGTATCCTGGTGTCAATTTGTTGCAGGTCAGAACTGACTGATACTGCATCATTTTAGTCGGTGAAAGTTTTGACTTATTAATATGGCAACATCATTCACTAAACCAGAGAATGCTCTGAAGCGTGCTGAAGGTGACTCTTAGTTTCACCCTATTTTAAATTTTTTTTTTAATTGTATGTATGTCTAAGACCAAGAATTGTGTGGTCCATCTTTATCTTTCTGATTATGATTTGCACTGATCTTTTGCTTTTTAAATTTATTTGTCCAGAGTTGCTAAATGTTGGACAAAAACAAGAAGCCTGGGATACCATTCATCGTGTTATCACGTCAAGGAGATATAGGGCATGGACTAAGACGCTTGAAAGAATTATGTTTAAATATATTGAGCTTTGTGTTGATATGCGCAAGGGGGCTAAGGATGGTTTGAATCAGTACCGTATTATGTGTCAGCAAGTCAATGTCAGCTCATTGGAGGAAGTCATAAAGCACTTTATGCATCTTTCCACTGAGAGAGCTGAGCTGGCTCGTAGTCAGGCGGATGCCCTTGAAGAAGCCCTTGATGTGGATGATCTAGAGGCTGATAGAAGGCCAGAAGATCTGATGTTGAGTTATGTCAGTGGACAGAAAGGAAAGGATAGGTCTGACCGTGAGCTTGTGACGCCTTGGTTCAAATTTTTATGGGAAACCTACAGAACGGTTCTTGAAATATTGCGGAACAATTCAAAATTGGAGGCGCTTTATGCGGTATTGCCTCATTGAGCAGATATTGAGATTGGATTGATGAGTAATTAAACATTTTTTTGCCTGCATTTTTCCATTTAAGTAATATGTTGTATCTGCCTATTGTAGCTTCTCATAGTAACCTGAACCTTGGGGTGTGGCTGTCTGTGAAATGATAGTTAGAAAAATGATACAAGAGCAAGGTAGATTTCAAAGTGTTAGTTGGTTTCTATGCCTGTGGAATAATGTAAAAATAAAAATAAAAATCTTGGTACTTTCTGTTGTACTTGTTGTTTGATAAGTGTTGCTCTTTGGTAGTTAAGGATGCTTCATTCTGGCTTGTTATTGTAATGATTAATGTTAGGCACCCCAAGCATTGGTTTACATTTTTTCCTTTATGTGTGAGATAATTAATAGTTGCACGAAGTCTTTGCATATATCCACCTCTATTGTATAGGTGTCTGTCTACATTGTAAAGTCTATTAAGTCAAGAACGCCTTTCGTGTTTGAGTATTTGTTTTTTGAAGAAATCAGTAGTCTCGGTTTTTCTGACTTCATATTTAGGGCCTGTTGCATTGGTTTTGAAATCAAGTTTATTCTAGTTTGTTTGATGTTCTGGCTTGCTTTTGACATCTGCTTTTATCTTACTTTTAAGGTGAAAAAAAGCTGATGTTGAGAATCAATCCTTGTGGTACTCTTGAAAACAATTATTGGCCTTTCAAAACTTTTGATTGAAAAAAGAAAAGAAAAGAAAAGAAAAACATTCTCAATCTTTTGAAACATCATTTTGGAAAATCATATTTGATTGAGAACCTTTAGAATATCTTAAGAAAATCAAAGATGCTTGATGGATTAGACGCTCATATGCAAGTGAGGCGTTGACTATTGCATGTTTAGTGAAATGTTTTTGCATTAGAAATGCCTTCATGGGTAATGAAAGGCACACTGTCTTTGGAGGTTCAACATTTCTAGGTTCTACTCATCAATGTAAATGAAAGCTGTGATAAAAGTGTGATCTACGTTAGCTATTAGCCTATTACTTGGTTAATATCCTTGTAAAATTGAACATAAATTCAACAGGATCTTATATAACTCAGTATCTTTTTGTAGATGACTGCACACCGTGCTTTCCAGTTTTGCAAGCAATATAAACGCACAACAGAGTTTCGTCGTCTGTGTGAGATCATCAGGAATCATTTGGTTAACCTTAACAAGTACAGGGATCAGAGGGATCGTCCTGATCTCTCTGCTCCAGAAAGCCTGCAATTATATCTTGATACAAGATTTGAGCAGTTAAAAATTGCAACAGAACTAGAACTCTGGCAGGTTTGTGCTTAACGTGCTTTTTTAATTACATAAAAGTATTCAAACTGTCATACAGATTTCACTTTCAAGGTCTGTGTGGTTTGTCATTTGTTTCTATACGTTGCTCATTTTCTACACTTGCTTGTTTGCTGCAGGAAGCATTTCGTTCAGTGGAAGACATACATGGACTCATGTGCATGGTTAAAAAGCAACCAAAACCATCTTTACTGGTTGTTTACTATGCTAAGTTGACTGAAATATTTTGGATGTCATCTAGCCATCTGTATCATGGTTATGCTTGGTTGAAGCTTTTTTCTCTTCAGAAAAGCTTCAATAAAAACCTAACTCAGAAGGATTTACAGTTAATTGCATCATCTGTGGTCTTGGCTGCGCTCTCAGTTCCTCCTTATAGTCGCGTGCATGGATCATCTCATTTGGAGCAAGAGAATGGAAAAGAACGCAACTTAAAGATGGCTAATCTCATAGGGTTTAGTCTTGATCCTAAGATTGAGGGTAGAGAAGAGGTGATCTCTATTTAAAGTAAAAAGTCTCATTTTTTTCTAAATGGTTTCTCATTTCTAAACTGGAGTTTTTGTTCTTATTTCAGCTCTCACGGTCATCTCTTTTATCAGAGCTGGTAAGATCTGAAGCATTAGATCTGTTCAATACATTTAATCTTGTATTGAAATATCTTATGAATTTTTTTCAACTTTTTATAGCTAGAAAGCTTAAATTCCAAAATGTGAAATTTAAACTGATCCCCAGACTTAAGCATGAAGTGAGGGAGTCTACAGTCTTATAGCTATTTACGCCAGTGCTGTCTGCTAGTAAACAATGTCCTCTCCTTGCAAACCTTTAGCTTGGACGGTTTGAGACCTTTGTTCCTTGTCATGCCGAGGCCTGATCCCACTCTTCTTGAAACCAACAACATAATGATGTAGGAAATGCAAATTATTGTGAACGTGCTGATTTATCTATCAGACAATCTGGCTGTGCACAATGATTATTTGCTGGGCACCATAACTATCAAGGCTTTTTTATCGGATCATAGGGACTGGGAGTTGTTTTAATGTTCGCACAAGTGATTTTTATTGTATTTTGTTGCAAAAATTTCATGGGTTTGTTGCTTTCTTGTGTGAAATCCAATTGCATTCATTTCTGCTCTCGCTCACATATCACCTAAATTTTTTTTTTCTCTTGAATCCATTGACAGGTTTCGAAAGGTATCCTGTCCTGTGTACCACAGGAAGTGAAAGACCTTTATCATCTTTTAGAGCATGAAATTCTTCCTCTTGATCTAGCATCAAGATTGCAACCATTGTTGACCAAGATATCAAAGATTGGGGGTAAGCTTTCTTCAGCATCTTCTCTACCAGAAGTGCAGCTCTCCCAATATGTCCCTGCCCTAGAGAAACTAGCTGCCCTAAGATTGCTGAAGCTGGTAAATCTCTTTTTTGTTCTATCTTTATTTACGTGTCTTTTCTTATGCATGATGTATTTGATGCCATAGCTTTTAGTTGCTCTAGGAGAGGGTATAGTCTTCTGAAAGATAAAACTTAATTGTGGGATCAATAACAAGAAAAAACGTTTCCAGTCTTAAGGGAGTACAAGCTTCAGTATGATTGAGGTGTTTGTAGTATAACTATAAAATGTAATTTGATCCAGAAGTTGCAAGTCAAATTGGCATTTTAATAGATAATAGTGGCCAAACTTTGGAACTTGCAAATTGCAGTAGATCTTGCATACGATCAAGTTTCCTTTCAACTTCGGTTTTTAGCTGTTCTAGACATCCTAATGTCCATCACCGTCAGTTAAATGCTCTAAGGAGGTGTTCCCACCTGCACAAAATTAGGTGATATTTTTAGCCTTTTTTGAAGCTAAAAGCCATTTTAAGGAATTCACGCTTTAAATTTTTTTTTTTTTTTAAAGCCAAGAATGCTGATTCTGGGAATCAGCCATATGAAGAGCTTCCACAGACAGAGTTCTATAGTTATAGCTTTTAAGATATTGAATATAATTCGGCTTTTTTTTCTCCAGATGTCATCTATGGCTGGAGTGTTTCAGAATTCTTAGCATTCTTAATAGCTGGACTAGGTTTAACAAAATGGAACAGAACTGGGACTTATGTACCGAGTAGGGTTTTCCTTCTAAAATCTTTGATTACAGATTGGATACTGAAGTATATGCTAATTGATGAACATAGAAGATTTGACTGATTGTTACACTTTATTCCAAGAAAATGCCCCTTTCCTTTGTGTAATATTCTTTCCATTTAATAAACTGCAAATTCTAAGTCTAAAACACGTTACTTTTTGAATAATTGGATGACAAAAATACCCTTAACTTTATGCTTAACTTTTTAAACCACATTGTCTGGAACAACTTTTCTTTTAAAGCAACTTTATAAAAGATTAAGCAACTGAGAAGATACCCTAATAAATGTTCTAATCCATGAATAGTTACAAATACTGTTTAATGACTACTTGATTGTTAGCTTCTTAAGGTTAAAGGTTTCTCTGTATGTGTCATTCTGTGCGTTTGCGTGTGCGTGTTGCTTTCCATGTTCCTTTATTGCAACTAGTTCCCTAAGACAATTTCCTTCAATTCCTAGAACTTTCATTGATCTGGAGCTAAAACCCCTAGCTGAATAACTTTATTATGCAATACAAATCACTGCAATGGCTACTGCTCTAAGTTTGGGAACTATTTTGATATTAAAATATGTTGTCTAATTACATTTCGGAAAAAAGTTCATTTTGTTAGTGCTTCAAAAAACGTGAGTGCAAAAAATTAACCATCTTATTATATCCATGAAACAAAGGTTAATTAGGCCTTTAAATCCTATACATCTATGACACGGCAGGAGTTTTTGCAACATCATTATTGTTCTCGCTAACTAGCATCTTTTTATCGTTTTGTAATTTCAGGTGTCTGGAGTGTATCAGACAATGAAAATTGACAGCTTATGCAAGATGATTCCCTTTTTCGAATTTTCATTGTCGGAGAAAATCTCTATGGATGCTGTCAAATACAATTTTCTCTCAATGAAAATTGACCATATCAAGGGTGCTGTTGTTTTTGGCAGTCTGGTGAGCTAATTCTTCGAACGCTACTTTATTCTGTGCCTTCCAAATACTGAATCATCATGTTTGGAGCCTATCTATTTTTGACTTCCTAGTTGTTATTTATGGTCACTGCATGCTGAATTGTCTCATTTGTCCATTACATGATTAAGTAGAAAATTCGAATTGCAACTTAAGCGCTCTACTTTCAGGGCATTGAAGCTGAGGGTCTTCGGAACCAACTGATAATTTTAGCTGCGTCGTTGAATAAATCGAGGGCAATGATGTATCCACCAAAAATTGCAAAAGTATCTAAACTACGAGATATGCTTCCAGGTGTATTAGAGACTGTCGAAAAGGAGCATAAGAGACTTCTTGCCAGGAAATCAATTATTGAGAAACGCAAGGAAGAACAAGAACGCCTACTGTTGGAAATGGTATTTTTATCTGAATATTTGGAGCATTTGGGCTCGATTTTGATGCTTAATTTTCTAGGTCATGACTTTCGGATTAACAATTCATCTTATAGGAGCGAGAGGAGGAATCAAAAAGGCTAAAATTACAAAAGTTAACTGAAGAGGCAGAACAAAAGAGGCTTGCATCTGAATATGAACAAAGGAAGAACCAACGCATTCTTAGAGAAATAGAGGAGAGAGAACTTGAAGAAGCACAAGCATTACTCCAGGAGGCTGAAAAGCGTAGTAAGAAGAAGGGAAAGAAGCCTGTCATAGAGGGAGTATGTCAAATGTTACTTTCATTTTTGTCTGCATTTGAGACTGGTATATTGACAATTGTTTATGTTCTCAGGAAAAAGTGACAAAGCAAACTCTAATGGAGCTGGCACTGAATGAGCAACTCAGGGAGAGACAGGACATGGAGAAAAAATTACAAAAGCTTGGTAAGACAATGGATTACTTGGAAAGAGCAAAAAGAGAAGAAGCAGCCCCTCTGATTGAATATGCTTTTCAGCAACACCTTGTTGAAGAGAAGATCCTTCATGAACGCAACCAACTGGTATGTAATTTATTTCCCTATCATTTGCTGCTGCTGTCATTAGGAGTTGTTGATACCTCTTTCACATATTTCTGTTAAGGTTCATAAATTGATTAGAGGTCTCTGTTTTGCTATCCTTGTTGGTCTTTAGATTACTGTAATGCTGCACACATAATTTGTTATCACATCTATCATGATGTACAGTTTATTTCATCTATGCCACTTTGTAGCAAGAGATTGAGCTGAGTCGACACCGCCATGATGGAGATCTCAAGGAGAAGAACAGATTGGCACGAATATTAGAAAAAAAGGTTCGTATACTTTTGTCTCATTTTAAGTACAAATATATACGTTTTGTCCTTCCCAATATCCTCTCTTATATGAGCTTTACTGTAGAACAAAACGTCCTTTAAGTACTTGATATTTTGAAATTTGCAGTTGGCTTACATCTTATCTCCTTATTAATTAACCAATAAATATTATTTAATCTATTACTTTTTTCTTTAAATTATTGAATAATTTTATTCGTAATACTTCACAATTCCTTCATTAAATCCAATAGAATGCTTGATGTTAGATCTATCTTCTTTATATCTCTCTATAGTAAGCAACCCTTCCCCAGCTTTGATCATCCCTGGAAAAATTGTCATTGCATGCGCACACTGTTTTTGGAAACCTCATCTGTTCTTTTAGCATTATCAACTTCAGTAATCCATTCTTGTCTTTTCAAAGCAAATTGAAAGAAAGGAAGTGCTGGGTGAATGCATGTGTTTTATGAGCACACAAAAGTTTACTGACGTCATGGAAGTTTACTTGTTGATATTAATGTTTTTGTGCCTTTCAGTAGTAACAAATGGTACAATAGTAGCAAAATTGGAGGCTTCACTATTATTCAGCTAAACAAAAACTTTGGAATCTGAAATAAAAATGTAAGCTTTACGTCAGGATGTATTAGTTGGCACGAACAGTTTAAACTTTGCTTACTTGAACCGAATATGTTTGCACTGATATTCAGACAACTTGCTTATGAAATTTGACCTTGTATGTACAGATCCAGTTTCAGGATAAAGTGATGAACCGCCGGCAGATAGAATATGACAGGCTCAAAACTGAGAGAGCAGAACGGATCAATCACATTCTGCAACAAAGGAGGCAGGAGATGGAAATAAAAAGGAAGATGTTCTTCTATTTGAAATCTGAAGAGCAAAGGCTGAACAAATTGCAGGAAGAGGAGGAAGCCCGCAAGTCTGAAGGTACGATCTTTTTCATTAAAATATGGTTCTGTTTGAAAATTGGTGAATGATTAGTCTATATTCTGGGTGCTCGCATATACACATTTGTATAAAAGATGTAGTCCAAAGAGAATATTTCTGTTGTGTTCTCATGTGTGGAGCAGTATATTCACTTAAGTTGTTAGAAGAGGGTTTTGAACATGAAACTAACATGATAATGATGGGTATACCAAGCTTAGCGGAGGGCTTTAAATGGGCAACCGTAGGGGAAAAACTTGGTACTGAAGAAACAAAATCTTCCTCATCTGTAATTTCTAGAGCTGCCTGACTTAGCTGCACGCTATCCTATCTGATTTTACTTTGCGGAATGACAATTATAGTAATAATCGGTACAATAGAACAGCTTACAGAATGAGGTGATGATTGTTTTTAGCTTTTTCAAACGTATAATCAATCAACAGCTGTTTCATTAGTCCAGAAAAAGTTGACCTATATGTACTACAATTTTGTACATTTGTTTGTTAAGAGGCCGAGAGGCAAAAGAAGGAAGCTGCTGAACACAAAGCGAAGTTGGATGAAATTGCTGAAAAGCAGAGGCAACGAGAACATGAACTAGAAGAAAGGGAGAGGCTGAGAAGAGAAGCCATCTTGGGTAGATCAAGTGAGGGCCCTGTGAGACCTTCCCATCTTACTGGTGGTGAGCGTCAATCAGACTCTGGAACTGCTGGTGCTGCGGCAGCAGCAGCAGCTGCAGCGGCAACAGCAGCACCATCCACTGGAAAGTATGTTCCTAAATTCAAGCAGCGGCTTGATAACTCTGGGCAGGCTCCTCCACTAGAATCTGACAGGTGGGGCAATGGTCGGGCAGATGAACGCTCCCAACTAAGTGATAGGTGGCGCAATGATGATCGACGACCCACTTATGGTTTTGGTAGCGGCAGCGGCTCAAGGTCCTCCTGGTCATCATCAAGACGTTAAAATATAATTCACGCTGAGAAATCTTGAGAGCCCAAAATGGATTTAATTTTAAGGGTAACTGCTGCACTCAATTTTGAATTTTGTGCTCTTTGTCGTGGCATTTACATTTTTTTCCCATGATTATTATTCCATTTGGGCAAAGTCCCCCCCCCCCCCCCCCCCCCCTCTCCTCTCCCTTTCTTCTCCCTCTTCCCCCCTCTTTCTGCCTTCTTCATCCTTTTCCCTTATATTTTAGCGTCAATTTTTTCTCAATTGCTTTTGGACATTCTGTAGAAAGCTTATAGGACACTTCCTGGGCTGGAGCTTGGTAGTCATCTTGATGTGATGTGGTTAATTACACAATTTTTGTTGGCTTTAATAAAACGTTATATTTTCTCTTCTATCATATGTTTTTCATCCTTTCTTGGTAGCATACAAAATTACTACGCTATATTTTTTTTAAATGTCGTTGATAGAACTTACAAATACAAACGAGTCTGTTGCTTTTAGCTGGATGTGTTGATGTTATAAGCGTGCACAGGCTTTACCCAAGTATTTTCTTTCACTAAGAACACAGGCTTTTTGCGTTGCCGTTCTATGGGGGAAAAGATCTAAGATAAGCTCTCCTGTGATTTGTTAGATATCACCCAATTTCCATATCCCCAAAGGTATATGAAAAAGGAAAATCCGTACTTGGAACAAGTCCAAAATGTCTACACAGCATGTATCTAATGCATATGTAGAACTAGAACAAAACACCGTTATTGATCAAACAATACCAGAATGCTTGAACCAAATGAATGGTTGCTTCAACCTCTCCAATTAAAAGGGGTGCAATTATTTATTTGCCACAACAGAACGATTAAGCATAGGCCTCAGGTTTCTCCCGAAGATAGGCTTCGACAACTTTTTATAATGCCATTCCTGCTGCTTTTCCAGCCTTGATCTCTTCTTCATTGATTTCAAAAATCACCCTCTGTGGGGTATTCACTGGTCATCTTGCATACACTCCCATTTTGGAGATGTCCAAACCTAACTTCATAAGCAGTGGAGTCAACCTTGCCTCCAGGCACATCACCTTCAACCAATGTGTTTGCATATGGATTTCTTATGGTACACTTCATCAATCCTGCGTTTCATGTACATGAAATGAGAGCGTGCACAGGCAAAACAAGATAAAGTTATTAAGTTCATGGTTCCAATCTGATCAATTAACTTGACTTGGTTCGTAATCACAATTGCCATGCAATAACTAGCTTGGATCGACTTGGGATCAAATCAGCTGATGAACATGGTGGTTATTAACTAATTTATATTTTAACTTGAAAGCATAAAATATGTCATGAACTCATGATGTAGAAGTACAATTCGGATTACCTTCAGCAAACTTAATTTTGCTTGATGGTACCAGCTCTACCACCACCTTGAAGAAACTCTACACTCTTGAAGCCCAGAGGCATAAGCCACCATCAAAATTGTTGCAAAAGGAAAAAAAAAATTATATGTCACTACTCCTAAAACCCTTCTTGAAAACCTCCATTTTGAGCAGTTTCTCCACAGAACTCTTCTTCACTGAACTTGTTCTTGGCGTAAGATGATGAATTCACTCAATTCTAAACTCGTCAAACTCTTCAGAACCTCTGATACCACTTTTACACAGACACACTGTAATACCCAAGACCTTGGAGGGTCCATTTAGTCATTTGTCTTTGAATAGAAGATGTAAAAACATTTCTTTCTTTCTCTCTTTTCATCTAAATTACTTTTTCTCTCTTTTTCTCTTCCTCTCTCACGACTTTGCTTTCTTTCTTCTATCTCCTTCTTTTCTTTGCCTTCTCTCTCTCTCACTCTTTCTCTCTAATTCACTCTCATAAGAAGAGGGGAACTTGAAACAACCCAATTTTCTACCATTCAAGGTAATCTCTTGAAATTTTTCTCTAATTTATATGGGTCTTTTCCTACTAATGATTTTGTGAGGCAATGATAGTATAATTAGTGAAGAAATGGATAGATAGGGATGTAATGATTATGGATTTTCATTTTCTCCACCTGAATAATTAAAGTTATGGTCAGAAGATGATCAATGATGTATGATTGAACATAAATTGTGGTTTCTTCAACTTATTTGGCCATGTTTAAGTTGGACTAAGTGTTAAATATGTATTTGATGATGTTGGATGGTATTGGATGAAGTTGGAAGGTGTTGAGTGTGAGTTTTGTGTTGCCGGCTTGTCAGAACCAGCATTCTGGTCCGAGCCGTGGCACCGCGGCTGGTCGTGACCAGAATGCCAGTTCTCTGGTTCGAGCCGCGGCGCCAGTTTGTCCCTTTCCAATTCTTTTCGTTCCGTTTCACGTATATGGTTTAATATTAAGTTTTTATTAAATTTTAGTAATGGTGTAGACCTATAATTGAGAGTTAATTATATATTTTAGGCGAAGACGGTGGTCATTTCTATTCGGATTAATTGGTTTAGCTTGGACCGAAGTAAGTAGTACCTGTATCCTTTATGCTTTTGAAAATGTATTTGTTACAATGATGTTTTTTAAATTATTTTGCATATATTAAAGTAGCATGAGTATGCATATGTTGATGATTTGCCATAGATGTGTAAATGTGGTCAAATGTGAATGAATGAATATTTTGTGATTAAGCTCTTGTATAAGGTAATTATTGACGGGACTAGTTCCTTAAATTTGGAATAAATGAAATGATATTGGACCGAGCTAACCGGTGAGAGTTAGCATAATGTTTTGGAACCGTGTTAACCGGTAATAGTTAACAACTGGATATCTAGGGTTAACGTACTTTATTACTTGAGCTCTCTCTTTAGTATCTATATAAATTGTTATGTGGACCACATTTATTTGTATGAATTATAATTAAAGTAATGATTATTTGAATGATACCATGTATATGTAAATGTAATATACTCTGGCCAATAAAGTGATACTTGTATTACTTATTGAGTGAGTTTCACTCATTCCTTTTGTTTTATATGCAGAGAAGGATAGTTTTGAGGTCAAGGATGTGAATTAGCTCTTGGAGCTAAGATTGAAAATGATGGCTTGATTAGTATCATATTTGTAGTATGGTATAGAATCTGTTAGAATATGTTTGAAACTTTAGTTTTTGTAATTGAAGTTCCAATTGACATATTAGGTATTTATGCCAAATTTAGATTGATGTTTGTTTCTATATGTGACATTTGAGATAATTTGTTTAGATGTTTTGACCATTTGAACTTTGTGCCTTAGCGTAGTCTAGGCATGGTGGTGTCACATCCGGGCACGGGGCGTGACACACACAGTAAATATATACATGCATTTATGATATGTGAAAATAATGCGATTTACGTCAATAATTCATATCATTTGGATCTATTTTCCATCATTTCTTGTGGGTTGGGCTTAAAAAAATATCTTGATTACTTTATTCTACGCAGAAAAGTGCTTTTTATCATTTCCGTTCTCAAAGGACTTTTGGTGAACAGTTGGTGTGCGTTTAACATATGCTACTAAAATTTTCTGGTACATTGAACGGAGTTATTTGGTTTTGGTGGTTGAATCTAGCATTGGGTTTACGAAGAAGCCTAATGTTGTTTACTCATTTGGGCCGTTTGATAGCGATCATGACAATGAGGGAAATGACCGTGGTTTAGAGATTGATGATGATGACGATTTTCTTCCCGAAAAGCCTGAGTTACAAGTCCAGTGTGTAGATCCCGAAAAGGGATGGAATTTTTTGGGTGTCCACAAGGTACATGCTGATTGTATATACATATATGAACCGTTTTGCGTGTGCACTAAAATGCGGGATGTTCTACTTTGTTAAAATTTTAGTGACTGGATGCTTGGTTTTGTGTTTGACTAGATGCTTGTGTTTTTCATTATTTTTTCTCATTGTAAATTTGTCTGTATCTTGCTGGCACATTTTTTGAAAAAAAAAATGAAAATTTCGCCTCATTTTAAATTTGTCAGTATCTTGCTAGCAAATTTGTTGAAAAAATGAAATAATATCAAATTAGGGAGTAGAAATTTGTGTCTAGTTGAAATCACAACCAGCCATTTTTTAAAGTTTGTAATGATTCTTGGCAATGACAATTTGTCTCACATCCAGAATTTGTATGCTGTACAATCTGTAATTGAGGACTATTACATTTCTTTTTCTTCTTTGTTGATGTTATAATTTGTTTGAAACCATGGGTAGATGCACAACAACTTCGTCAAGCTCGGTTTACTATTTATGCCCTTGTGTCTTCTGTCAACCATATGAATATTGATTAATCTCAAAACCTTATTGTAATATTTGGAAAGGAAAATTTGTTAGCCATATGGGATTCATGAATGGTGCAGTACGAAGCTCAAGACCATCACAAAGCTTTTCCTACTTTTAGATGTTTTACTTTCTTCAAACCACATGGATAACAACTTTGTGAAGTTCTGTCATTTCTTTTCATGGTCGTGTTTTTGTTGACCACATGAATAATGATTACTTTCAAAATTTACTAGTTTGGAAACGTGAGAACCCTTGATATTTCATGAGCTTAATCTAGTACTGTGGCAGGAAATTCTTTGTGGCGAAGTGGGCAAGACCCTATGCAAAAGATCTTGAGAAATGGTCGAATTGTAACAATCTTTACAGTTGGAACTAGAGGTATGTTCGATCAGAGAATTTCAGAAGCTCAAGAAATGCTAAAACTAGCTCAATGGCATCATGTTGCAGTTCATAATGAAATGCTTGGGGTTTATGCAGTTCAACTTGCCAAAAAGTATGGATCATTGCTTTTAAATCTATTGGACATTGAGGCTTTTTTTTAACCTAATATTATAATCTTCGCAGCTCTTCATTTTACGTTAAGGGTGGAATTGAAACCAGAGTCTACAATGACAGTATCAACAATGAAGTTAAAAGCATTCCAGAAATATATGCGTGCCTTGATGGTACGCCATTCTTATTTAATTCATGTCTTAAGAAGCAGGAATTTACCTCGTCTCAATATTCTTATTTGTTTTCCATCAATTTGATCCAAAGTCGCACTCTTTTATCAAGAGCCACAGTATCTTTGGCATCTGCCACCAAAGTGTAGAAGCATTGGCTAGACATGCTTTAAAGGACACGTGCTGCATTTGTCATTTTTTATTCCATAATATCTAAAGAAAAAGATGCAATGCTTCCTGTCTGCTGTGCTTGATTTGGGGGATACTACTAAGTGAACATCTAATAACCAAAATGTGTCCAGAATTAAAGAATTCCTAGGAATTTCTGGCAGAGAACACTCCTGGGAATTTCTGGCAGAGAACCTTTTTAAGTAGTTTTCTGACATGTTTATTACAAGTGCATGACATATACACTACCTGAATACAGTAGCATGAAGAGTAGTTTTGTTATAGTCACGTGAAAGTGATGAGTATATACTGCATAAGAATTGTAGATGCCGTGTGCTCTCTACTTTTGATGTATTGCTTTTGCGCACTATTTCCTACTTAACTTCTCCATCCCTCCAAGGAATTGGTAATAAGGGAAAATTTGAAATGCATATCAAGCCATGCATTGATTAGGGAACGTATGAAACCGAGTTGAGCCAAATACCGAAGTATTTGAGCTTGAGCAAAATTATTGCTGTAGCAAGACGTATCTAAATTTCGAAACATAATCTGTGTGAAGTTAAGATATGTTTCATTACGTTTCATTAATGTAGAATATCCATTATTAATCCATTAGGTCCTGGACTACCACTTGAGCTTGAGCTTGAACTTGATAAAAGCCGAATCAAGCACGGTATTGCTGGTTAGTAGCTCAGTTTGCACTTTACTGCCCTACATTTTAGTAAGATTATGATGTTGAGAGTTGCATAAAGAATCTCATTGAAGTTGGGTTGTAGTTTTTATTTTTAAGCTTTACTTTTTGGTGCAAAACAATCTTCTGCCTCTCCTTGTTCTTCCACTTAGAAGGAATTTACATTATTTTAGATTTTTTAACATTTGTAGAATGACAATGTGTGTGCTTTCTCTTAATTATGTAATATTTGTCGACTTGCATGTTTATTTTAGAAACAGAAGGCAAATGATCCCTTCCCCTGCCGTGGGCTTGTGGTAGTCGGCCAATAAGAATCCCAAAGATTAAAATGCTAATGCGGAGCACTGATAAAGCAAAAGGATATAATATGGTTTTTGTCTTGCTCTTGCAGGAAGAATTCGGCTAATAAAAGCAAGATGCTGTGTTAGAAATTTTTCTTTTGAGGATCTGCATAAGTTTCCTCTGATTTAAATTTTTGCAAGCAATGATATTCCCTATTTCTAAGATAGTCCTCCTCCTCAGCTGTGGAGGTAAGGACATATATTATTTATGCCTATAGCTGCTGCTGCCAGCACAATCTTCAGAGAATTCCTTATTGCCCTTAAAATCTTTTAGCAATTAAAACACTAGTAACCCGATGCCCTCAAACTTGTCATACATCTTTCTACGTTCTATGATTATCCTGCATTTTGGAAATTCACTTGTTGCCCAGAATTACTACTTTGTTTCCACTCTGCCGTAATTGGAGTGATGTAGGTTCCTATATTTGTAATATGCCTAATATACTCCTATTTGTTGCTGGCAGGGGAAGGATTGCTGTAGTCATATCCTCGGCCAATATGTATGTTGATAGGAACTAGGTGGAAGCTGAAAAGTTTTGCTACTGCAAGAAGCTATGATTATCATACCTCAGTGATTTAGTTTCAGTTGAGGATGCAAAGGCTTAGCCTGCTTGCATGGACTGCAGTTCTGGATTAACCCAGCAACCTGGCCTATTTTGGTGCCTTTTAAGTGTCAGTTGTTTTATCGCTTAATATTATCAGGAATCACGAATGTTAAATTGATGTATTCTTTTGTTCTGGCAATTGTCCCCTCTTTATTTTACCACCACGCTGGAATAAACTACTATATTGATTTTAGTTTATGAACCTGAGTTATAATGATGCTTTCATGCTAAATAAGGGAAGGGACGGCGTCTTTGATGGTGCATATCAAAAGCTAATATGCCAAGAAAATGAGACAGGAAGGAATTGGTTAAGCTTCCTAGTTCCTAGTACACCTTCACTACAGTGTGGAGGAATAGCACAACGTAGAACTCCTGAAACAAAGTAAACAGCCTTCCTCCAGTTCGATCCCCCTTGTACCGTAAAACAGAAAATAAAGAGAATTTGTTCGGCAGAAATATTATGGCTCACGGGATCATAGTGTTCTACACTTCTTTCTTAAAAAACCAACTAATAGCATTACCATCCTGGCAGCTCACGAAAGCTTTTTTGGGTGGCAAAAGCATTCTAAATAGAATGGTCTCCAGGTATGTATGCTTGTGTTTCTTCTGTTTGGAATTATACAAATCATGCATTAGAATTTTCTAGCAAGATTAAACAATTGACTGTCATGGTTCAAAATGCCATTGCTAGGAATGTAAAATCATTTGGTTGCATGGCGAGTTTGAACTTAATTTTCTAGATATTTGAAAGGCAATGAGAAGTGATCTAATGACATATACTCTGGACAGAGAGACGAGATTTAGCTCAGGCTGCATTACATTTTCACTTCTTATGAAAAATCATATCGTGAATTGTTCATTCAGTCTGGGTGCCTGATATTGCTCAAGAGAAGGTGATGGCCTAATCAAGCCAAAAATGACTCTGATTAAAATGCTGTAGGTTTGAAATAGATGGCCTAATCAAGCACCCTGTCATCTTCTTCCATGAATTATTGAATGGGTTAATAACACTTTGCCCCCTAAAGGTGTAGGGGAGTCATACTTTGCCCCCCCTAACCTTTAAATATATATACATTTTGCCCCCTCAATCAATTAGGTGAGAGAAAATTTGATTAAAATAAATAGTCCAATGACACAAATACCCTTGATTAGGCAAAGAGGAAAATTTTTAGAAATAAAACTTAGGCGTTATAATATTTTATAAAAATATTTATGAAAAACTTTCAAACAAAGTAAATTACTGAATTTTAAATTAATTAAATATGAAAAATAGTTAACAAGAAATGTGACAATGATATTGTACAAGATTATACTTCTTGTACTATTGGAGAGTACCTTTACTAATTTCTTAACAAATACAGATTGCACTGTTATGAATGCAAAGTTAAAATTGAGATTTTTTTTGTAAATTAAGAATTTTGCTTAAATCAAGAAAAAAATTAAAAGTTTTAATTTTAGCTTTGCATTCATAACATTGCAATTTTTATGTAGTAAAAAATTAATAAAGATCTTCTTTAACAGTACAAAAAGTATAATTTTTCATGATATCATAAACACATTTTTTTAGCTATTTTTTATATTTAATTCATCTAAAATTCAGTAGTTTGTTTTATTTGAAAGTTTGTAGAAATATTTTTAAAAAAATATTGTAATGGTTGAATTTTTTTTCTTAAAATTTTTCTCTCTACCAAGTCAAGGGTATTTGTGTCATTTGACTATTTATTTTAACTAAATTTTCTCTTACCTACTTGACTGGGGGGCAAAATGTGTATATTTAAAGGATAGGGGGGCAAAGTGTTATTAACCCTTGTTGAATCAATCTCTACATAATCAACAAGAATTTGAGATCGAAACTACCAGATGATCAGGAATAAAGCAAGATTCTACCTTTTAATTTTCAAAAATCATGCCAAACGCGGATGAATATCTTTTCACTTTATCTAACTTTTGCTTTGTGCTATTTACTATCATCTTCGTACCTAGGACAACCAAAACATTGCATATAATCATTTGCTACCAACTCCACCTTCAATCTAAAAGATAGGAAGAAAAATGAAGAACATAGATGTGTAGCTTAGTCATTGGACTTCTAAAATATGATTATTGGTAATAAAAGGCGGAACTGCTTGTTCTGTCTTGAAGATTCGCAGATAAAATAATATCCAGGCCATCTTGATTTCTAGAATCCCAAGTGTTAAATACCCAGCAAAGTGTAACTTTAAATATCTATACATTCTTTCCGTTGTTGGAACTAGTTCTAACTTAAAAAATAGAACGATCCAACCTTCCTTACTGCTTCCAAGATTAGACCCAAAAACAATGAAGGGCTCATGCTTATTTAGGCTTTCAAACCTAGTAAAGTGCTGCACCTGAAACTTCACTTTGTACTTTATGCCAATCTATCTATTCAAACTATAGGATACGTACCTTCAACTTGAACTAATTCGTACACTGTTATTTGAATTTACATGAGGAAAAGGTGCTGGAATTGTTTTATTACAGCTTCGTGTCATTAGCTTTGTGAGAGACAATTGAGTTGAGTTACTTTGAAATGGTGAATCAGATTATTTGTTAAAACACAACAGATTGAGGTAGCGCAGTCCATTGTCGTCTGGAACCTAGCGAACTTAGAATCCATGATAGAACTTCATGAATATATTAATTGGAGACGTGAGAAATAGGATTTTTTGAAAGAAATTAATAGGGTGAGAGTACTTGTGATATGCATCCTCTTGCTATGCGTCTCAATGTTGTCATGTATGGCAATTATAAATGCACGCGGTCCAATGTGGATGTTAAAACTTAAAAAAGACTACATCTATGTCAGAACAAAGGAACTGCTGGTTCATGCAGCTAGCAATCAAAGTTAAATGTTTTAGGTTTTAGTTATTTGTCTAAATTGTGCATTCAATTATCAATTATTTTTTATAAAGCTGGACTATATATACTGATATCTCAATTCAATAAGAGAAACTCGTAGGGTTCAATATGATTCAAACAAGCAGAGGTAAGTAAAAGGAAATCCAATTACGTCTATTCCTAATCCTAAAGAGGATCTGATAATGTCAAAATCCATACACAAACATCTTTTTGAGGTATACTTGAATGTAAATTTAATGATAGTATAGCATTGAAGGATCCTACAAACATCTTTCTAAGTATGCTTGAATGTAAATTAAATGAGGTACAGCATTGGAGGATCCTAGCGAACTTAGAATCCATGATAGAACTTCATGAATATATTAATTGGAGACGTAAGAAGTAGGATTTTTTGAAAGAAATTAATAGGGTGAGAGTACTTGTGATATGCATCCTCTTGCTATGCGTCTCAATGTTGTCATGTATGGCAATTATAAATGCACGCAAGTGCAATCATGCAAATTATTACACGATAATTTACGCTAAGAGTGACTATAAATCATTAGCCAGATGTAAAAAATTTATTACTCAATGAAAAATAAAAAAAAATTTGCAAAAACTTGCATTATATGCTTGCAACATTTAATTAGCCAAAGAAATATGGTGGTGACACATACTTAGTGCAAAATATTTATCTGTAGGGGTATGATTGCACCAACATTATGCAGCATAATTTATGTTAACGTGGCCAGACATATATTGACACCACAAATAAACAGTATGAAACTTTAGTCACTTTTCTCCATTTCCTATTATATTTTTTGTCCAACAGTTTTGCAGAAACCACATTTGTAATCTGGATTCCTTCATTAGGCAACTGGTCCCCGCCAAGAACCCTGGATTAGTGGAGAAAAAGTTTAGGGTTTTGCAGTTTATTATTGTTAGGCATCTGATGCGGGTTTATTTAATATAGAAACATTGGATTTCCAGAATCGAAAAAGCTCTTGCTGATGATGAAGTCGAAATGGCACACATAGATTAATAGACCACTTACTAAGCACTTCAAAATAGAATTATTTCGTTGTGATGGACACTTCACCATACATTTAGTTGAGAAGTTCTTTGGAAGGAAATATAAGTTGTAGTCTGATTATGTGTTAGTGTACATTACACTTAATATGAGTTTTTCTTGATTGTCGATACGAGACAGATGAATTTGGATTAGACTTGGCCAGTTGAGGGACACATTGAACTAATGATTGATGTTGTGACTGATTTTTTAGCTATGAATTTTGATTTAGAAACTTTTGATTTCAAGTTCGATATAGAATTTTGCTAACATTGAAAGCTGCCCAAGTTGGTTGTGGTATGCCAAATATGGTTCTATGAGCATTGAGCTAAGTTATGCTACTAGTAGTAGTATATAATAGTGGATTTTGTTAGAAGGATATTAAATTTGCTAGAAGGATATTAAGGGAAAAAGATCTTGGGACAAAATATAATTAAACATGAGAGGACAAAAAGGTGGTAATCCGGTATCATTATATGAAATCAACACACAAAAAAAGGTTTTTTTTCAGCATATATAAATCGCTTTGGAGCACTCACTCACTTTTCAGGCTTTGATGATTAGCCTATTTTATACTGGTTAAATACCAATAATAGAAAGCAATCAAGAAGGGATGAAAAATTATTTGGAGATTTTTCCATGTTCATTTCTTATGTTAACATGATTGAAGTGGCAACTAGAGACACCAACCATAGAAAGGAGAAGAGGGTTTTAAAAAGGTCACCAACTTTGGAAATCCTATTGTATCTTTTGTTGTGCCATTTGGGAGGACCCAGTTTAATAGAATTAGAAAAAAAAAAAAAAAATGGATCAGTACTAGAGTGTCCTGGTATCTAGAGGATTTAGTGATCTTGTCCTAAGTGACAGAAATAGCTAATCAGATTTGATACACATGGGGGTCATCTTACCTGATGAGTAAAGTATGTTTCTTTATGGTTTAAAAACCTGTTAAGTTGAAACATGACATTTCCATTGCTAATGTTTTGTAAGGGGGCAGGATGGAAGGATGCACATGAAAGGAGGACAGAAGGACATAAGAATTGAAACACTTGTAATAAAATTAAAACAAATGTAATCATTGGATAATATTCGATTCTCATGTCCAATTAAGTTTGCATTTGTTTAAAATTTTAGTATTACTGTGGAGCAAATTCTATTTCTTTGTTTTATCGCAATATGATTTATAGATGAAGTAGATGCAAGCAATTAAGTTAGCTAGTCCAAGAAAAGAAGGGATTAAAAGAACTAGGAGAAAAATGCTATGATACACGTACCAAGACGTTATAATTAAAGTTTTTATCATTAGTTTAAAAGGAAGGTTTGTAGTTTAAGTTTTATCAACTGACGTACCCAAAAAATTATTGGTAACTTACTCTTTGGGTAATCCATTTGTTCAAAATGTCAGTGTAAGTCCATTTTCGTGTCACATATGATCACAAACTTTCAATCATCCACAAAACTACTCTTTGGTTCATATTTATTGTTTGTGAATTGTACTAACTGACCATTTTGTTGCCAAATCAATTGTTAAAATCATTTTTGGTACATATTATCTTGCATAGTGAGACAGGACATAATTTAATATGTCACTCACTCTTCATGGTTTGCTATAAATAAATCCAAGGCTCTAGTCATCCTTGCTTCATATTGGTGCTTTGTTATTCAGTTGTATCAACCCCAATCACTAGTAATTTTGCAATGTTGGTTCTGATTCTTCTTTCACTTTTTTCATCATTCCATGCATCAGCATTTACTGAATGCTCAAAATGTGGCAATTTGGATGTTCCATACCCCCTTAGCACTAGTGACAAATGTGGAAACCCCAAGTATAAGGTTTACTGCAACAGTGGCAGCCTAGAATTTTTATCAGGTGAAGGATTTCACTACCAAATCCTCAGCATTAATCCAAGTGCAAGTAGGCTCATAATCAGCCCACCTCACATTCAAAATAATGCTTGTCAATCTTCTGATCTTTCTTTAGGTGGCCTAAGGATTGATGAAAAGTCTCCCTTCAATATATCTTCGCGAAACACAGTAATGCTGTTTAACTGTTCTGATAACATTCTTCTATCCCCGTTAAATTGTTCTTTAACTAGTCCTTGCAGGCTGTTTGAGGAGAGGATTATGCAGGGAAAAGGATGTCGAAATACGCTTTGCTGCTCTTACCTCAAAGATGCATCCATGACTTCACATAGAATTAGAGTCAGTGTTGGAGGATGCAGTGCTTACACTTCTGTGGTTGATCTGCAGTCAGGAGGCTCCGTTGATACGTGGCACTTTGGCATTGAGCTGCAATGGCTGCCTCCGACTGAGACTGTCTTTTTGCTATCCTAACATTCAACCTTGAGAACTGCATTTCCAAGGGTTGCATTTTAATTTTGGTTTGTGATGTGGTGTTTTTCGTTTTTGAGTTGTGCATGGATAGGTTGAAATGTTGTAGTCATCCTTTTAAGGCATTCCCGTTCTTTGTCTCTTTTTTTATTTTCCGTGTGTAATCTGAAATAATTGTGCTTTTCAAGGTATCCTTGGTCTTTGCATTGGTTATATTTTTTTATGTCACTTCTACTTGCATTTAATTTGGAACTTTTGCGACCTTTTGTACTACTTGTGTGACTAGTGTGAATCGCAATATGATGGTAATACACAATAATAATATAAAAAATCAAATGAAAAATCAACTTAGGTGAAAACTTGAACTAACTGGTGGAATGAATTTACTTTTTTAATAAAAAGATAACAAAAATATATATGATGAATAAATTCAGTTTTTAATTTATAACTTGATCAAAATCTGGTCCAATTTCTGAATATACTCGATTTGTTCACTTTTCAAGTCATATTCGAGTTCTGTATTTTTAAGCAATGAATCAAATTCGCTAGAAGGATATGAAAGAAAAAGGAATTCTAAAAGTGGTAAAGACGTAATTAAAAATCAGAGGAGATAAAAGTAGAAAGCCACTTTTGTTGTAGTACTGGTAGAGATAACCAGCTTTCATCCTTATAATTTACTCTTATAAAATGCATGCAATTAAGCAATAAAACGGGCTTTTCCTTTGTTGCGTGTATTTATCCAACGGCTTATCCCATGATGACGAAACAATAGTATTATGAGTTAAGGAATCTAGATTTTGTACTGTGCATGGACTTGCTATGCATCAGTAACCATGTGATGGTAATGCTTTGACGTGAATTTTTCATCAGATTGTCTTCACTGATGAGATTAAACAGATTTATATGGAATCTTTCACAAGAAACCGATCAAATAAAACAACTCAAGAAATAATTTGACCGAGTTCATTACATTTTCTCATACATAGATATATTTATTTCAAAGTTAAAGATCAAGTTCATGACATTTTGGAGTACTACTATCTCGCTCAAAATCCTTAACAAGTTTCAAACTTAACGTTAATCTGTATCTCAACTTAAACTTGTTTGATTCTTAACTGTTTTTAAGGAAACGAATTACCAACATCAAATTCTTTCTTTGTCCAAATGTTGAAAAAAAAATGCATGGACATTGCAACAGCTAGAAGATGCTGATAGGTTAGTCCACTTGCTTTAACCATGCTTGATCTCTCCAGTTTCAGAATAAAAGTTTGTTATAAACGTCTCTGAGACCAATCCATTGATTGCATTACTTCGTATAGTAGATTTCCAAAGGAAACAGCAACTGTAAACAGGGGAGCTCTGCACACACGAGATAAACCATGTAACACTAATTTGTGTCCTTAATGTCGTGTATCCAAGTCCAATTAATCCAATAAGCTGCATTAATGGGCTATTCAGGTTTGCTTTGTCGTACTTTGTAGACCACCATGCCAGAGTTTGCAACCCCCTTAAGTAGGATCAACCGCCGCTGGCCCAAAAGAAAAAGACAACAATTTCACTCGTGCTGAAGCAAATTTTGACCAAAGAAAATGAGGGTCGTCTGTCTAAGGGGCAAAACTTGGAGCTGTTCTCCCTTTTTTAAATTTTAAATCATTGGAAAAGCATTTACTATTTTGTGGTATGTGGCTGAGGATTGTCAGAGGCAGAGGAGAGTGGTGAGCCTAATTTTTCTTTAAAGATTATCATTTTTTTTCTGCACCATATTACATACAGGCAAAATTTTATATTTTTCAGCAAAAGGGGAGACCAAAAAAATTATGAGTTTCCATTTAACCCTCTCAAAATTGAACTTAAATGCTCTTTAGCACTAAAGTGGTTTGAAATAAAAAACTTGGGCTCAAAAAGTTTTACGAAATGAACCATGGTGAGATTGAATAAAAAGTCTGGGCACAATTGTAGCAATAAACATGCCCTCTGTTTTTCTGCTTCTCCAATCAACTTATAAGTCAGATGTATTACCTTCACATTATAGTAATCGCTTTTTTAATCTACAAAGTAGGCTGTTGCTCTCATGCAGCCGCAGTTAAAGTCAAACAAACGAATACATTGTCAATGAGATTCGAAAGGTAAAACAGTGTATGAAACCGTAATACGAGTACAAAATCTCAATGTTCAAACCCAGTGTTACACACAAAATTGTTCGTTGATTCCGTTATACTGAATTATTATATTGTACTATAGGTTTAGAACGTCAAACATGACGTTGCCTTTGGGACAGTTGCCCTAGATCCAATTCAAGCTAAGCTTACCATCTTTTCAAGGTTGAATATTATTCCAGGAAAAGGAGAGGGTTGAATCACATCTGGAAATTGAACCACCGATATGGTCCCAATGACAATCGAAACAGCTTCCCACTTCACACCAAGCCAGCAGGCACAGTTGGAAAAAATCCTAAAGTAATATGCAAATTAGGTATAAAAAGCTGTCATCCCATTTGCAAGCGTTGGGTCCACGGGCCTACACCCCCACAGATTTCCAATACAAAATAGACATTGGCACATGGTTTACAAACCCTACAATCTCTTGACAGTTTTTATCTGAGAATCATCCAGCTGGAGTACACGCCAGGCAAAACACTAAAAGATACAGACAGATGCCCATCAAAATCAAGAACAAGTTAACAAGGTGCTGCTGATGATGATAGTGGCGTAGAAAATAAGGGGAATAACTAATCCCACATTCGCACATACACAGCTGGAGAGGCCGAAGATATAACTTCTGGATGGTCTAGGAGACTTTGCTTTGTATTGACTTTAGTTTTAACACAGATTAAGCATAGTGATGATGATTCAAAGCATAATGATAACGTTGTCTACTTAATTCCGGAAAGCTATGTCCTAAACAAACAAATGAACATGCAGGACCACTTTTACAGCAATCATTTGGCAAAATGACATTCCCATGGAAACGAACAATTCCCTTAAAGATGGTGTTCTGATTATATCCTAGAATGTAGGTGAATCCAACATGCATGGCAGATAAACGCCACATGAAACCAGTAACCAAAGAAACTGCAAGACATATCATTCATACTTCATCCTTTACATACAAATTCAAGCTGTTAGCATTCAGATTATCACAATCATATATATATTAGTACGTCTGTCCAGGTCAGTTGGTCAAAACAGCCGAGCACAACCAGAACCACAACAAACTTCTACCACTTTCCAGAACACCTACCAACTCACTAATATCACTACAGCATTTCTCACACGAACTATAACAATTGCCACGGCAGTTGGAAACCGCGTTAGCTCATACTGCCAGAGAAAAAATACATCTATATATACTTAGTTACCAGATTAAACAGTTATTGTGGGTCTACTGGGCCTTTTCCCTTCCATGGCATCCTTCTTCTTGCGACAGGTTCCACAAAGGAAGGGGCCTTCCCATGGCTTTGATGCAGGTGAAAAAAAGGGTCCTGAGTTAACCGATAAGCCCTCACCTGGCTGCTGATCCACTTGGCATATGGCACATTTGAAGATCCCGGAGTTTGAGTTCAAAGGAAAATCCTTACCTAACCTGCACGCAGTTAAAATGAAACAAAGCTTACATACAAAGCCACAATGGATAGTGATAAAAGTTTTGCCTTTTACTCAATATTGAAAGAAAGCTGAACATTCTAGGCTATGCATAGAGGAAAGCAGTTTTTGGGTGGGGGGAAATGAAGATGGAAACGAATATATATAATAGATTAAGCACTGGCATCTATACAAGATACTAAATCAGTAGCCCAAGTGCGGAGTAGCAAATTACCAACAATTGCAAAATGTATTGAAACTTCCAGTCTAGTATTCACATATCATGACTTGCAACCTATCAGTAACAAAGCAATTTAATAGATTTGTCCTAAAAATTATGCCTTTTTTCCCTCCTCAAATAATAAAAACCAATAATGCTATTAAAGCATCAAATCCTATAGAAGTTGTCAACCCACTGCCAGACTTCAGAGGAAAATCCACTGACTACTGAGATATTCATGTTACTTTGTCTGCACTGGTTTGTAGACGAATGCGTGAGCAATAACAAGTAGTCAGTAAATTATATATAGCAATTAGGTGAGGAAAACTTTGAACCAATACATTGGGCAGTGCAACCCACAATACAATAATCAAGAGAAATGTGTTGTGCATTTGATCAACATTTGCAGGATAGAGCTTCTAAAAAGCCAACGCAAACAACAGAGCAACCACATCAAAGTCGATAAACCTCTCATATCATCTGGTTGTAAGAAATGCGCCAATATTTTATAAGTAATAGAATTCAAATCCAAATGCTTGTTTGGAAAAAATCATGGGCATTTGACTTTATTGCTAATCTAAATAGATACTAGTGAAAATGAAAAAGAACCAAGAAGATAATAACCAAAACCACAATAAATCAAAACTATCTTTTGTGCAAAGATGATAGGATCACACAAAGCGAGAACCAAGAGAAATAAAAATAGCCAATAAATTGCAGAATTATTCAATTTATGACTTGTTAATTATATATTTAGACTTGGATAATAATCTTTGATACATTATTCAAGAAACAAATTTTAATAAAATCAAAGAAATTCCAATGAAATAGCTCCTAAATAGTTAAACGTTTTTTACATAACTCCTGGAAATAGTTAATAAGTAGAAATAACTATTAGTTTACCACCTACACATAAAAGAGGAAGGCTCATGTGCACCTTTTCGAAAAGGCTCACAAAAAAAAAGGAAATTGCAGTACCTTTCTGCAAGCATAGCAGAACCTTCTTCAAATAATTCCTCCACAACCCCAACAGCGGAAAGCTTACTACTTCCTTTGTTCATAGAATTCTGGGATCTCTTTCCAAAGAAAAGTGAATTGAGCAGTGTTTGTTTCTTTGGAGGAGTTGCAGGCAAGACAGGATGGTCATAAGGAATAATATCAACAACCAAGCAGGTTGTATCATCCTTCAGACCTCGTGACCTAAGAGCCTCCTGAATGTCAAAAGTAGGCATGAATTAGTAATGAAAACAAATATGAATGGACAAGTCTAGAACTTGGAGCGCAGAAAAAGGAAAGAGGGCCTGTCATCACCTTAACAACCAGTTTTGCAGCAAGATCTGCAGGCAAGCCCCGGCAAGACTGGGCAGCCAGATCAGATGATAATGCATCCCATATACCATCAGAGGCAATTATAAGTCTTCCCCCAGCATTTGAAAGCTAACAATAAAAGAAATAAGGTTAAGAAGTATGCTAACAAAGAAAAGAAAGATTACTTTGTCAAAAGATACAAACCTTCACTTGCTTAACATGAGGAATGGGGACAATGAATTCTCCTACATCTGTATCACCAATTGACCTTGAAAGACACAATCCACCAGGCCAGCATCGCAGAGGACCAACCTTGAGACCAGAAAGAAGATTTGACTCCAAATGAACTATTGGGTATGACTCAAACTGTTAACTTATAGTAAATAATTTTAAAAAATTATCTCATTACCTCATTGCCCCCAAAAACATTGAGCCTTCCTACTTCACCACCACTAGCGGTAACACGCTCCCTTTCTTCAGCATTCTCTTCCAGTCTATGATCAACTGTTAACAATGAAACCACACCCCCCTGAGTGTCCAATATACATCGAGAATCTCCAACAGATGCAACAGTCACTGTCCATCCATCAATTACAACAAATGTAACAGTTGTTCCTGATGTCTCACCTGTTATACATATCATAAGGCAAAAATCAGAAATCCAATCAAGCTAAAAGAAAAAGATCCTATAAAAAGCTAATGTTAGAGTATCAGGGGCACCAACGTTTTTGCTGAAATTCTATATCAGTTTTCACAAAACCAGCAACCAATGCACGAGGAAGGGCTTGAAGCCATTCTTCCCTACT
This sequence comes from Mitragyna speciosa, assembly GCA_024721245.1. Lineage (NCBI taxonomy): Eukaryota > Viridiplantae > Streptophyta > Magnoliopsida > Gentianales > Rubiaceae > Mitragyna > Mitragyna speciosa. Next base: position 26,526,814 of record CM045555.1, read on the forward strand.
GAGTCCCTGAGGTATGGCACTCAAAACATTGCTCAATAGATTCTCTTTTGCAAAGATAGCTGCCGATATACCATTATGGCCATCAAATATCTATCAAACAAAGACCCATCGAAATCATAAGTGACATGGTAATCCAAAATCAAGTACTCTTCAGGAAAAAAACCATTTATAACTGTTTAATTACCGCAAAAACGGAGAAAGAAGTCGACTGATTATCCAAAACTCTGTGGCAATCAGGCTTGATCAAAAAATAGTCCTCCCCTTTCTTGGCCAGAGCAGCCTGCCCATACTTCAAAGTAGGTTTCTCCACCTTCTCATTCCTCAGCTCGCGACCAATCAGAGTCCCAAGGGGAACAAGCGGTAGCCTCTGCTTCATCTTCGAAACCTCCACTTTACTCATTCTATTTCTCCTCCCAATAATGCGAAAACCTCATCTTCCACACCCTATTCAAACCAACACATCAATAAATCAACCAATACATCAAAATCAAAACTTTTTCCCCACCTAATTACCAAACAATTGAAATGCATTTTAACACAAAATCAAAAAATTGAGCAAAAAATTACAAACACACAGATCAATCAATTAACTACAATGGGAGCTCAATTTCTCAATCAACACTCGTATATACTACATTTCTTCATAAATCCCATTAATTTTTCAGGAAAAATTAAAAAAAAAAGGAAAAAAAAAAGGGTACAAAATCCAAAATGTGGGAGTAAAGGTGAAAAAGTGGGAGAGAGAAACCCTGGACTTACAGCAAAGGCATTGAGAGGAACTCAATTGGAGAGGAAAAGAGGGAGAAATAGCTGCAGAATTAGTGGAAATATAGTAGTAGAAATAGTAGAATATGAGGTGAATTAGTTGTTGAAATTTGGAAACCCTAAAGAAAGAAAGCGTGTGAGTGCAGGAGAGAGAGAGAGAGAGAGAGAGAGAGGTGAATCTGTGATTTGATTGGAAATTTGGGAGAAGCAAAATCTAGAGACAGGTGAGGACGCCTGAGATTATGACGTTTATATTATTATGTCTTTTCTATTTTATTTTTTGTTTTTTATTTAAAAAAAAGTTTTCGTTTTTCTCATACAAGTTACCTACATAAGATTTACATATTCAGAAAAATTATGGTGAAAATATATTGAAAATTGGCAAAGATAGATTATTGAGAGTGTTATTTATTAAATTTATACATTATTTGTTATTGGGTAATCAATTCTTAAAATTTTATCCAAATAAAATGTCAGAGAACTTATTCTTGGAAAGAGACAATAAAATCATTTAATATTTTATCATATTTAGCACAATAAGTGGTAAGTATCGAGTTTGTTTGAAATTTGATTAGTTAATTTGTTCGAACTAAAATGAACTAATATTGTCATTGGTTTTATAACCAATATACATATTATTTCCATAAGTTTTTCAAAATACTTAAGCAATAGTGAAAGCTTCTCCAAATTTTGTTACATTGAATCTAGAATATTTGTCTAGAGAAAAGTTTAAGAAACATGTGAAACTATTATTATAACTCTAAAAAAAAAAAAACACCAATTTGACCCAAAAAAAATAACAACCAATGACGTACATTAGAAGGATGAAGGGAATATCCTAAAGAAATTGATTGCTCTTGTTTACACGAAATGTCAAATACAAAAATTAAGTTTAAAATAAATCATATTGAGTAAATTTTGTGCTCAAATATTGACTAAATAAAATTCAAGATTTTCCTTTGTGATGTGGGGACGATAGATTTTGTTGGAATAATCGAAAGATTGAAAATTATGAAAGGGAAATGGAAATGGTGGGTGATTGGGATGATGGAGAAGTCCACTAAATGGGATGGGACAATCTCAAGGCTGTCATCAATTTCTACAACTATGTAATGTTGGATTGGAGTTTGGGCCAATTTTATATGGTTAAATATTAATTTAAAGTACAATAAATAAGAGATACGATACCCAATTTACAAAATAATAATAATAATAATAATTAGCCAAATTTACTTGCAATGGTTGTATTTATTATTTCTTTTAATTTCTCATTCCTTTTGAATCAATACGAAATTTCTGTTTTTATGATATATATATACATATACACATATATATATATATACATATACATACATGTCTATATATACATGTATATACATACATGTATATATACATGTGTATATATACATGTACATACACACACATATATCCCAATTAAAGATAAGTAATTTGGACCTTGTAATGTGAATTTTACAATTGATGGCTTTCCAAGATAATCCAAGTTAATTGGTTGAAGTTAATATGGGAACCATTATGAAACTGATGTCCTTCTTGTGAAAATTTGATTAGATTCCACTTTTTGTACAAAATACTTGGACATATTTACTATGGCATTGCAATTGGGCAACAAAGTTTCCTAGTATTATAGATTCCACTTTTTGTACAAACCTACAAGATGCCTTCTCAATGCATAATTTGCTATTTGTCTTTGCATTGTGATGACAAAAAATTAAGTTTATCCATGCTTGTCTACAGATGATTACCTCTCTTCTAATTTTTTTAATCCTTATTGATGTTAAGGTAATTTGAGATGAACAAATTGATAATTAATAAGTAGCTATCATTCAAACTTCTTTAATATATATGCTAGCACAACTTTAAACTTGAATTCTTAGGGAAACTCTTTTTGTTTGGACATGTTTTTAGAAAATTTTGAATACGTTTTTTAATTAATTTTTTATTTTATATATGTATTAACCAAGAAAAATTAATAATATGTTTTTGAAAAAATATCAAAAGATGAAGTGTTTGTAGAGATACAACCGACCAAAAAGATTTATTCAAGCGGCAAAAACAAGCTCTTACATCGAAGTCTTCAATTACCAAAAGACACAAATAGTGCGGAACACAACATGATTGAACATGTGACAAAGCATAGGAAAGCTATTTTTGTTTTTTCACTTTTTAAATAGTAAATATATTAATTATTAGCATCTTTCTATCCCCCCCCCCCCCTCCCAAAAAAAAAAAGTCTTTACTATTCTATTTTCTTTTCTTTTTTTTTCCTTTTCTCTTCCCTTTTTAAAGAATTTTTCAAAAGAAAAAGAAAAGGGTCATTTTTTTTTCTTCCTCTATTTAACAAATCATAAAAAACTCACATATAATAAATACTATGAACTAATAAATCCTTAAATTACAATTAAAGCACCTATAAAAGTTTGAACTATAAACCTTCTCAAAATCAAAATCTTGATTTTTAGGAAGATGTATCATGGCATATATCTAGCATAGCAATTCCTAAAAAATTTTTATTCACCAAAATCTCAATTCTCATAGTGTCATCTACCAAACAAACAAGTGGTGTGCATTAATTCCGAATCATTTGACACTAAAGGCTCGTCAACACGCTTGCTAACCTAAATATCTTCAATCTAATATTCCCATTGGAATGTGTAATTATACTCATCAATGTCATAGAGAAGTTGCCTATATTTCTTTAATAAATTTTTGGCAGTTCATTTCGAGATGTATGGCACTCTTGTATGTATTCTTTGACAAACAATTGCACCAATTCTATATTCCAACAAGGTTGGTCTACTTCATTTTAGTATGGATCCTAACTTTTTTTTATTGTTCAATTCCATCAAAGATTAGACATGTTGGAGTTATTAGTGTATTTCTGAGTTGTCAGATATTTGGAAATAATTATTGTTGCAATATATTTTTTAAATCACTAGTTTTTAATTTCTTATCCAAATCCTTTTTCTTTTAAATTCAATCTTTGAAATGGTCTGAGGATGATGAATTCAAATCTTTGACAATTTTAGATAATGCTTTGCCAACCTCAAATCCACGTTAAAACTGAAACTTTTCAAACATGTACTCCAATGTATGGTAAAATGTATTATACTCAATTCTATCAGCCAAGTTTGAAATTTCATATCCATAAACTGCTTTTGTGCATTCTTTTAACAATCATGTATTATTGGATTTCAATGGTCCAATTTGCTTGTAATGAAGCTAAGTAAAAACTTTATACAGTTTCTACATCAACCATCACTAAAGTTGGTCATTTTTCAAAATTAAACATAATTGTAGAACTAAAAATCTTCTACGTATGAGAAATTATTAGGATTCTTGATTTTTATTTCGATTAATAGTATTTTTTTTTTAAGATGATCAATAATGCGACACCACCTAAGTTTAGTTGACTTTAACACGAGACCTATAGATCACATATGAAACATCTTATCAACTAAGTTGCGCTTTATTGTTAAATTTCTAATTTCTAATGGGGTTATAACCATTGAACTCACACTTACATTTCTCACTAAAAATGCAGAAGCTGCTATAATTTCTTCCCTAGACAAACTTGCAGAATACTGAACAATGTTTAGATAATAGATAGTATTTCTGAAAATCAATAAAAAAAAAAAAAAAATATGCCTTGGTGTAGGAGACAGAATCTGTGCAAAAGTAATTGCCTGTTCAATGATCTCATTGCATTGCATTGAATTTCATCAAATTGTGATCATATCTCCACATCTTAAACAAAGATGGGGGCTGTTGAATCTGTTGCTTTTCCAATCCAAATGGATAAATCAGAAGCCCACAATTACATCAGTGCCAATATCTTCTAATGACAGCAGAACGGCTGTAACCTGATATTGTACAGACTCTAAGGTTATCTAATGGTGTTCAATGTGCATCTCCTTTTCTCCTCCCGCATATGATCAACTGTGGTGAATGTGTTTGCACACATACAACAGAAAAGAAGTCAACAACAATCAATATGAAGAAATTTAGATGTTTTCTTCTTTTTTATTTACTCTCTCCATTTTTACAAACAAATGAGCAACAACAGAAAGAACGAAGTACAGAAAAGAACCAAAACACTATAAACAACTCTGTAACACTCATCAGTGGGACACCAAAAGAAAATTCAAGATCACCACTGGACACTCTGGTTACTGGAAACTGTTATAGTTTCATCTTTTTTTCTCTCTGTGTGTGGATCTACTTAATCCATGGTACAACGCTTATGAACAAGAAAAGAAAAAGCCACAAAACCAAATCCCTCCTCGAAAAAATGCATGCCTCTTTGGCCATTTCTAATGCCCCAAAGCAAATGTGACACTGCGTTTCTCACTTGTAACCCCCAGGCTTTCTTTTCACGTCGCCAGAAAGTGCTTGCTTTCCGGTCTTTGGTAGTGATGATAAACTCCCACTGGAAAGTTTTCTTGTTGGTGGAGGAGGAATTAAACTTCTGCTGAAAACAAAATATGCCACTTTAGAACAGCACATTATTCAAATGATAAAACAAAAGAAAAAACCTTGCTCAGAAACCAAGCGAAACTTGTCTTCAATCCCCTCAACTCCCTTTCATGTTATTCTTTTCAACTTGACTATATGAGTTCGGGCAAAAACCATGCCTTGTGGATTTGGAATTTTTTTATTGTTATGTTAAGATCTTCTCATTTTACAGGTCAAATTAATGGCTAAAGGCTGGAAATAGATATTAAAAGGAAACATTTCATCTTAGGATTGTGAAGAGAAACAGTAAGAAGTATTATCTACAATACCTTACATCCGGACTCTTTGATTGCTTTGGACTAGGTTTCTTCAGCTTTGAACCTGTGCCATTTGAGATGTTTGCAGCTTTATGAACACTGGGTTGCCAAAGGAAGTCCTGCTCAGAAGAATCACTTGTTGTGGCTTCTGGCTCATCAGAATCATCTGTGACTATCTGATTTCGAGTATTGAGTTTCTGGTAAAACATTTCAGGTAACTGTCTACTCTCTGCTTCCCATGATCCTAGCATGTTGTCTCTTCTTTCTCCATCTTGCTTATTAACCATAACCTTGTCTACCCAATCACCAGAAACTACTTCTTTCTCATCATCCTTTAAACCGGGACTTCCAACAGGTGGCCAAGGAGGTGAATTGATTAGCAAGTCCTGGGGATCTAAACTTTTCCTTTTCGGCTTTGATGCAAAGTTGCTTCTGATCTGCAGACAATATTGCAAAAAGTCAAACATCATTTGCACTGTTAACAAATATATATAAATCAGGTAATTCCCAAATCTAAGAATTTCTTCAAATCCCTTAAATTTCCCACCAATGTCCTAACACATTAGGGGTGGTTGCAAGCTCTGTTCCCATGGAAAACATTAAATACTACTCCATGGCTTCTGAAACAAAAAATGAACGTGCCAGCCCGGCTTTTTTTTTGTTTTTTGTTGGGGGGGGGGGGGGGGGGGGGAGGGGGTTGAAGGCGGGAGACGATGTACGGAAGATGGCTTACATTTGGTTCAGGATGAAGGAAAGGCGTGACTCCTAGTGGACACCAAAATGGATTACTTCATCACAAAATAACACATCTTATCCTAAGATTATATTTAGAGAGAGAAGAAAAAAACCAGTGCTGAAACTGACATTCATTGTGAAAAACTTTAAACAAAAATTGCATGCCTAAGGACTACCAATTTTGCAATTTTGTCCACCAATCACACCAACAACCCCCTCCCCCTCTTTCCAACCAAAAAGACAATTATCAACGCCACAAATTATCCCTTCCTGGACATGTAACCAACATCCTGAACTTAGAGAGAAGGAGGAAAAAAAAAAAAAAAGACGCAGAGAGAGAGGGAGCCCAGGAACCTAAAATTCTGACTGCAATACAAAGAGAAAAATCATTTGGTTCATACCTCTATGTTGTCTATATCCTCTATTTGTGGCTTATGATCCCCAGAGATACTTGCACTCTGCGAACTGTAACGTGAAGGTGAAGATCCAGCAGAAGACCAAGAAGACCTTAACCTGGATCTTTCTGGGCTGCTAGACCCTGAGTGCTGCGGGTGCATTGGTTCTCCTTCCTTCCTTGCCAAGGCCGCCTTAAGACTAGCAATCTGAAGACAAAAGGCAAAAGGTAATTTTCTCTGAGTGAAAAACCGTAAATGAAAAGCACGCAAAGGTGACTACCACTGATACTGAAGAATGAAAACAGTGGCACCTAAAAGCAAGTTGGATAAAATCATATTATGGTTGAAAATTATTCTAGTCTTTAGCCCAAAAACTGAAGGGACTAATAAAGGATTTGGTATGATATAATTCATTTCAAGTAGTCAGTAAAAAGACCTGTTCTTTTAGCTCCTTCACATCAGCACTCTCTTTGTTTGCTCGAGCAGCACCAAGTTCAACAGAAGAAACCCGTTCTGCAAACTTAAGAGTGCTGATTGTTTCTCCAATAGCATCATGCTCCGGGCTGATGTGAACAAACATTAGTGTCTTTGCTTGACCTCCTGAAAAATTTAAAGGCCAATAACCATATTTACACAAGGGAAAATGAAACAAATGCCTCGTCAAAAGCCTAGAAATTCTGAAATCTTACCAAGTGAATCCTGTAGCAACTGTGTGAGTTTACTGTTCCTATAGGGAACATGCGAATTCTTTTGGGCAAGAGAAGAAATCACATCACCTAAAGCAGAAAGAGATTTATTTATATGTTGAGCTTCTTTCAATCGTTCACCCACGGCCTCAGATTTGTCAACTCTTTCACTTCCTGCCAGGTCAACAAGATGCATGCAACCACGGAGTATTGTACCAGACGACAAATCTCTTCCTTGAACATGAACTGTGAGACAACTGCAAAATTAGCAGACCATGTAAATTTAAAGATACATGCTAGGACAGAAAACTCCTTGTCCAAATGCATTGTATCGTAACTTACTCCCATTACACAGCTAAAAGACTAAATTTTTTCCTTTATTAATTACTTTGCATAACAGAAAAACAAATATACAGGTTCAAGAAGTAGTAGATTGATTACATTGCACCTCCACATTGAACTGGAAAAACTAAAGTGTTAAATCAGTGTTAAGAAAATAAAATCTGTACCTGTGCGAACGACTACTGCGATTATTCATTGCTGTAGAACCAACTGCACGGTTTTTCTGTCCAAGGTTCATCAGATTAATAACATCAGATGTAGATTTTACTGGCACAACATTCGCATCTGGCACATTTAGACCCTTTTGGGAACTGTTTCGAATTTCTAACGTTTGTGGGAGTTAAGAACACACATATGAAATCAATTGAACTTGATATGTAAAATAATAATAAATAATGGTACAAAGATATAAGCAGGTGCTACAAAGGATATCTTTTGTTAAGACCATCGGTCGCTAGGAGATCCCGGACTTGCTCGTTGTAAATTTCAATCATTTGAACAGAGATGTCATAAAAAATGGTATCTTTTCTCTGTTCTGAGATCATAAATAAATCGCTCAATGCCCTGTAGTTCACTCCCATGGTCTCCTCCGTAAGATCATCAGGTCCTGTCTGTTTGATAACATATAATTATTAATCAAAAGACAAACTCCACTAAATGGATGCATTTAATGCCTCCACTTTCATTTTTATGGTTACCATTAAGAGATACTTACCATTGTGTGAGTTTTCCCAGATCCTGTTTGACCATAAGCAAATATACAAACGTTATAACCGTCAAGGACAGATCGAATTAAAGGTTGAGTGTCTGAAAATACTTCCGCTGCAGATTTTTAAATGAAAGAGTTAGTTCTACAAAATGCCATAAAAAGGGTATCTACGAAAAGAAAATGTAACTTAGGAACCTTAGTGACCTTGGGTTGCAGAAGGACCAAAAGCCTTGTTGAAAGTGAATGATTTCCTTCCTTCTTTTCCGTATTTTGAAGGGGTAATTATTGTAATACTTCCTTCATCTATGTGGTCCACACTGCTCAGTATGTTAGCTTGTCTATGTATAGGTCTCACTCGGCAATACACCCTAATATTTCCTGCACAAAAATGAAATCAGTTTATTTGTTAAGGACTGTCAACATTTCACGCCAACATATCATTGAAAATGCGACCAGACATTGATAAGATTACCTTTGAGGTCTTGCACTTGATTGTATAGCTTCCGATTTTCCTCAAGAACTCTCTGGTATCCTGAAGCAGCATTAGCTAGGCTGCGCAGATGTGTCCCTAAATATGAAAGTGCAGCTGTAAGTAATTTGTGTCCTCAATCTTCATACACAGAGGACTAACAATGTGAAATGAATCATGCACCTAGATTGCTGACTTCCTCATTATACTTCATTTGCAGAAAGTTCAGGTCTGCTTTTGTAGCTTGGATGGTAGACTTCAACACCTATGCAAAATCAATATCATCATGCTAGTTACCTTGATTCATTTCCAGAAAAGTATTCCATATTTCAGTCATGCAGCAGAATACCTGAATTTCTTTATGCTGTTTGTCAACCAACATCAGTTGCCTCATATTCTGGTCATTTGTTTTGCCCATATTAGTGTCTTCATTGTTGTGGCTTGTCTCATGTAGTATTTCTGGAGGCACCCTAATTTCCATCTTAATCATTTACACAGAAACAAACATGTGATCCAAATTTGCATAAGATTCATAGAAATGGTATATTTTTTAGATAGTTAAATAACTTAATGATTTAATTCAATTGGATTTATGGAATCTGATCAACATAAGCCTACCTCAACAGGTGGTTCTATGAGAGATTCATTAGAACCTGGAACAGCTATGTCTTTCAAAGATGCTTTTATCTGCCAAAGCCCACAAGAATAAAATCCATCAAAAGCTATTTGACTAAAACAGGGAATCAATTATTGCAGTATACACAGATAAAGAAGTGGTAAATAAATATTTAGAGATACGAGCAAGAATATATGGCAGTTCCATCCAATCAGTAGTGGAAATGCTGTATGGATAAATAGAATAAGCTTACCTGACCATTTTTGGTTGCTAAACGCTGTTCAAATTCCTCGGTTACTTTGTTTAGCATGTTTTCCACAATCTGTAAAAATGGAGGAAAATCTTCATCTCAAAACAGGGACTTGGCAAGTGAAAGGTACAATTACTTCAAGCAAGGATGCAAGCAACCAGTTCTTCATAATGTCAATGACTATTTACACTGGTTTCTTGACACAGGAAAGATGGTCCGGAACAGAGTGATATTTGTCACAAACTCACGAACAAGCTATACAACGTCTAATGATGTCAAGATTGAAACCAATGATTCCAACCTAGTAGTATTTGGTCCCATCATTTTCTCATCCATATGCGTGAGAATTCTCCTCTCAGCCACCAAATATAAGAAGGACGGTTTACATCTTACGGTAGCTAAAATGAGAAGGAATATTTAACATGTGAATATCACATGACGTCATTTTCTCAGGAAATGCTCTTCTCTGCGATTTTTAAAGTGTAGTTTTGCTTAAATATCAGGAAAACACACTTAAAAATGATTTCTGTTGCTCAAATTGGAAACAAGCAGACCAAAATTTGGTCCTGATCAGCCAAGCAAATGAAAATCCTGTGCTCAGGACTTAGATAAGAAAAGCTTTTTAATCACTTACAATTGGAATATCTTCTGGCTTCTTATCCATAAGAAGTCCACGGACAAGCATATACAAAGATGAAGAATTACCCTGAAAATAGAATGGTGAATGAATTTTACATAAAAATTCATATAACATGGTGAAGATTACATCTGATACAAGGTAGGCTCACTAACCATTTCACCATTTTCCAACCCGAGATCACTGTATGATAACTGCTCACTCAATGATTTATCAAGGGGCTTTTCACCCATTGATGAAGTCCTTGATAACGAATTCATGAATGGTTCAAAATTTTTCAGTACAAATTGCTTTCCAGATGGGGCCCCTTTAACATTACCAAATTTCCACGATCCATTCCCACCTCCTTGTTTCCATTCACTATATGACTTCAGTGCTAGTACACAATTCACTACTCTTGAGGCTTTCCCTCCCTAAATAATGAAAATATGCGAAAGATCGTCATGAAAAACTATGCAAAAAACCAAACTTTAGAGCAAATGTTGTAAAATTGCAATTCATGTGCGAATTTTGCATCTAATTATACAAATTCGGTATACTTAAAAAAGGATGCTCTTTGAAAAGAAGCAAATATCAACTGCTAAAATGACCCACTTACTTGTTCCAAATCGGAGGCTTCAAAAGTAGGAAGCCCCATCTCCTCTATAGCTACAAGAAAGTTCCTCACATTTTCAAAGTACTGGTACGCTGAAAGAGCTGCCCCATCAGGAATAATAACAGAATCACAAGGCATTTCAACTACCTAAAAGGAAAAAAGAAAAGCAAAAAAATTCATCAATGCATGGAATCATTAGACCATGAAATAACAATAAACCACATCAAGAAGTTCAGTTAGTCCTACTTTTTGCACAGCACCAGGCTGAACCTTGTTAAGAACATTGCAGAGTATTATCCCACTTCGCAATCCAAGCCTAAACTCTTCTTCTGAAGGCTGTGCTGGCAAATCTTTACCTCCAACAACTCCAACTGTTTTCCTCAACCACCTAGCTGCTTCATTTCTTCTCAATGCTACAACAGAATCCATCCAACAATTATTCATCCTTTCATGTATCACCAAAACAATAAGCTGATTCAAATTTCAACTACCAGATTGCATGTAATAATAAATTCAGATATAATGCACACCTCAAATAGCTTTGATCACAAAGACAAGGTGGATACACAAGTATTTTTATGTGGTATTTGCAATATAGAGAACAACATAAGGAGAATTCCTTGTTGATTCTTCTACTTAAAATGATATGTTAGCATCCAGTCCAATTTGAATTATCAGATATATATTGAACTAATATCAAGTTATATGCTTCAATTTGTGGTAGTTTAGAACACAAAACTAGAACATCATTTTAATTTCACCCATTTAATTACAAATTGTGTGGATTTAGATGAAAATGATGCAAAACCCAATCAAATGGATTATATGGCTGGATTTGTCCTAACACTACAAGACATGATATTTTAGTGTAGTGCTTTTCCATCATGGTTCATAAGAAAAGAAATAAACTATGCTTTTAGCATTTTGCACCTGAAATTGTTTGACCAGATTCTTAACAAAATGATTGGATTGTATTCCAAAAGATGCTCACTGAAATAATTGCCGCTGTCCTTCAATGGAAAAAATGGGGGGAAAAAACAGAAAAGAAATGAGAGATAGTTGCTTTCCCTCAATAGTCCAAAATACCGTTGATCAAACAATTTAATCATATGTCCTACCATATGAAAGTCATCTTGGAAAGTATTTGAACTTCTTTAAAAGTATGTGTAAATATTTGGACAGATTCTATGCGAGGAAAAAAGAAAAACACGAAGTGCATTAAGAGGGACCTTGCACATCTGTACATAGGACCTAAAGGATAAGAGTAAAACTAAGACCTTCAGCCCACCTTAAAGCGAAGAAAATGAGATTGCGGAAAGGAATACATGTGAGGTGTCCTATGTCTAACATCCAACACTAGCAATTATAAATTTTAGATAGATTATCTCCTTTCATATGGGAAATCTTGGGAAATTGAGGCTGATGATTGGCCAACAAACCACCTTTTTCGAATTATGTATATCCTATGGCACTAATCCAAATTTCAACTACCAGATTGCATGTTATAACAAATCCAGACCTACTGCACACCCCAATTAGCTATGATCACAAAGACAAGCCAGATAATAAAGTATTTATACGTAATCTTTTTGATATAGAGAACAATAAAAGGAGTATTCCTCGTTAATTTTTCTACTTAAGATCACAAGTTAACATCCAATCCAATTTGAATTATCTGACATACATTGAATTTATGTCAAGTTATACGCTTTACAACCAACAATGTTTTCAAAATCGTTCAAATGTGGATAAAATAAATCGAAAGGAACATCAGATTAAGACGGAAAAAAGCAAAATAGAATAGAAAATGAATGCAGAAGACCAGAAGACATTAAGATGACAACATACAAGCTTCCTCAGCTTTTCTTGAAGCCAAATCAATGTCATTAAGCCTCTTTCCATTCTGTTGAAGAACATCCTCCACCATTGATGCCACAGAAAAATCCAGCAATTCCTCTGTTGCCATCTTCCTCCAATTCGAGCTACAAAATCTCCACCCCTTGATCAAAAACTTGAGCAAGAATTCAAAAATCCCAAACTTTCATCACCCCAATTATGCAAAAGAATCACAATGCATGCCTATATCACTATCCCGCGTGAAACTTCTCCACCTTTTCAAGAAAGACAGAGGTTTCTCAAGATGAATTGAAGAAGAAGAACAAAATGGAGGGCCAGTTATAGCAAGAAAGGAGAGGGAGGAGGGAGAGAGAGAAAAAGAAAAACTGGGATGTATTCTTTTTCTCTCTTTCTTTCTTTTTTGATACTAAAAAATTGGCTTTTGTATATGATAGTTGTAGAAGTTCTTTTTTTTCCTTTCTTTCTTTCTTCCTTCTGAACAATGGGACTGTTGGGGCGGTCTTTTTCTTGTTTTGCTTTTGGGAGGGAAGTAGGAAGAAAAGGCAAACGAGGAGTTGTAGGGGTGGCAATTGGCCGAGGCTATTTCCGACCCTTGAGGTTCGGGATATTGATGGTTCATGTTCTACCCGAATATGAGAGAGAGATGGCATCCGTCTTTTAATGCTAACACTCATTTTTGCTACTTTTGAGATTTCTTTATTCCCTATATTGCCCTTTGGTAGTGCCGTGGTGATCTAACGGTGTAAAGTAGGTCTGTCAATAAGGTCGAGTCGACTCGAGCTCAATCCGTTCAGCCCGAAAAAACTCATGAACTTAACTTTATATTGAACCGAGTCGAGCCGAACTTGGACCGAAATATTAGGCGCGAAATATTTTTGAGCCGAACTTGGGTCTCACAAGGCTCAGATCCGTTAAAAGCTCGACTCATAATATATATATATATATATATATAAACACACACATACATACATATATACATATATACATATATACATACACATATATACACATATACATATATACACATATATGTACACAAACACACTATATACATACATACATATGTATATGTACACATATAATATTATATATATACACACACTATATTATACATTATACTATATTATAGATATTGATATCATAATATTCTTTTAATGTTTATAAGGCTAATGAATTAGTATGAGTGAAGCTTTTGTGCTATAGATGTAATGCACTTAACCTATTTGATGAAGTAATATAGAAGATAATACTTTTTTGTGCCATAAAATTTTCGTTTGCTTTTTAGTTACATACGTACATCAATTTGTAAATAAGCTATTTATGCTTAGTAGTAATACCTTGCAGATGTATTTTGTGAATTTTTTACTTGAATACCAATTAGTACACATTTTGAGACAGTCAAATTTCACTTAATCACTTCAAAAAATTTTGCTATACTTTTCAAAAATAATTTTACACTAAATGATTATGCTTATACACAGTACTATTAATTTGCTAATTAGTTTGTCTCCATTCATCAGTTTTGTGAGATTATTGAATTTTAAGAATATTTCAATAGTTTTAGACTCATAGGCTCGTGAGTTTAGACTCACAACTTATAAGCCCGAAGCTCATAACCAAATTAAATATATGAGCTGAGCCTGAGTTTGTTAAAGCCCGACTCATAGGGCCTGATTGACACCCCTAGTGTAAAGAACTCAAGTTCAATTGAGCTACTCGTGATCTTGCTTGATCAAAAGTCGAGAATGTGAGGTTTGAAAGCTTATCTAAATTAATCGTTTGTTTTTTAAAAAAAATTAATCGTTTAAAGTATTTATTACTACAATTATGAAATATTTATTTGTATTACTGAAGCTGGATTTAGTTCGAATGAGATCAAACTCAAGCTCGAGCAAGTAAGGTTGCATAATTATTGAATCGAGTTTTGAACTCAAATTTTAGAAGTTTGATGAACTTGAACTTGAAGTGAGCTTAAATAATATACTACTTGAACTCAATTTGTCTCGTTTACACTACTAGTTGTGAGAGACATCTAAAATGCTATATACATGTATACATATACACACGCATATATATTTTCTTTTATACAAATTTTCATTGACCAACTAAACTCATGGCACCTGTGCAGGAGGGGTAAAAAAACTGAAATGCTATATTACTTGAAAACCCAAAGGACAACTTTCAATATTAATTTCTTTTTTTTATGCTTCTAGGAAAATTTCAACAAGTTTTACTTCTTCAAAATTGAATTGCCATCAAAATGTCATTACATTTTTTTTTATCCTTCCCGACCATATAACCTACTTCTAGTGTTAATAGATGACATATTATCGAAGAGAATTGTGCATATGTTTAATGAAGATACCTCATCCACTTCCATGTTGGGAGTGAAGCATTCTCGAAGCTTGTTGAAGTGTTTCCATCTCATATGATCATCACTTAACCTAGATCTTCTAACAATCATAAAACCAGAGCCAAATTGTATGCTGAAACTAATATTCAGCATTTAATTCTGTCCACAAGAGAAATGTGGACAATTTCATGACTGCAACTAACATGAGGGTGGAAAAGTTTGTTTGCATCATCATCGAAGATTGATAGAGAGAAATCCCTTTACTTAGATTTAAAGGCTCAACATGAAACCATGATTATAGGAGTCCTTTTGTTAAAACAAACTAATTATTATAGTTAAGATCCATATTATCCCACCATACTATGGAGATTAAACAACTCTACATCTTAATCAGTATTCAATGTGACTAATGATTTTGTTCAACTCCTCTCTCCTTGAGAAAATGCTGCATCTCACCAACAGGAAGCCATGGGCTAAGAAGTTTAGTCATGCATTAAATTCACAAAATCATTGCAAAAAGCTTGCATCTCTTTAAGCTGCATCTCTTTAAGCTAACATTTATTGATAAGAAATGTCGCTTCTTGCCTCTGAAGGCCCTCGAGGTTGACAAGCACAAATGCTGCATAATTTTCTTCAAATAATTAGGATGCCATCTGTTTCTAAGTTTCAACTTATTTTGGTAACGACTTTTTATTGTAGCTATGGAAGGAGAAAAAAGAAAATGAAATGTTAGATGTCACCAATAAATGATCGAGTTTCATTTTACATCTACCATTGTGCTTGTGATAGTTTACACGTTTAACTTTATTTATCTGTCAAATAGAAAAGAAAAGCACTTCAATTTGTTGTAGTTTAATTAAAACATCGTTTTGATTTCTTCCACTTCATCATAAAATTTTTGAATTTAGATGAAAATGATGCAGTATCCAATCAATTGGATCATATTGGAATGTGGATGGATTTGTCCTAAAACTAGAAGACATGATATTTTAGCGTACATATCTTGGAATACAATCTAATCAATTCGTTAAGAATGTGGTCAAATCAAATACTGTAAAGTATAACCTGAAGGCAGATTGTCACAAACTACATTTTGAGGTGCAATGTACGTAGTAAAAGTGGAAGGATATATATCACTCTCCATAAAGGAACAAAATAAATAAAAATAAGAAAAGAAAAGAGTGATAGTTGCTTCCCCATAACTGTCCAAAATTCCAAAAATCAAACAATTTAAAATCATAAGTTCTATGATATGAAAGTCCTCTCTGAAAGTGCTAGTACATCATTGAAAGTACATGAAAATTCTTTGGACAGATACAATGAAAAGAAGAAAAGAAGTCCATTAAGAGGGACCTTGCACAACTGTAAATAGGACCTAATTTTTTTTCTTCTTGAATTTCTCTCCACTTATGGATATAAAGACAGGTTTACAAAATAAAAACTGAGAAGAAGAAAAAAAAAAGATGGATTCTGCTTCTGCAAAAGAAGAATTCCCATATGTCTCATGTCACTCATTGAATTCACTGAACAAACATGATAAGAAGCACTCGATGTTTTTGCACAAACTATCTTGGATCACATGCCATGATCGAAAATATTCCAAAATTTAAGCAAATTTCAAGAAAATTTCCGAAGAAATTCTCAGGTCCAATTGATTTGTGAAGCTTGTTGAATGGCCATAACTAATGGATAAGAATGGTACAAAGTCCTTCAGCCCGCCTAAAAGAGAAAAGGATGAGATTGCGGAAAGAACTACATGTGAGGTGTCCAACACTAGCAATTATAAATTTTTGAGTGAATATCTCCTCATATATTGGAAATCTTGGGGAATTGAGGCTGATGATCGACCAACAAACCACATTTTCAAAGGAATTATTTTGAAGCCAAAAGATATAGTTTGACAAAAGTTAGTACATAGCATACATCACATCAGATTAAAAAATAAGGAGACTATAAATAAATGGTGCGCTAAAAACTTTACCTGTAAAATGAAAAATCAAGTTTTTATTTGGAACAATGGCAATAATGTCTTAAGTTTACTGAAACTTTCATTGAAGTTTTTCAACTCATGCACAAGAAATTTTAGTGAGTTATTTAATATGGCAAATAACTCAACGGTTCAAATGACAAAATTTGACTGTGATTCACGTAATAAGATGAATATTATTCTCTTTTTTTATAATACTTACTAATAATGCAGTTATAATAACACATTATCATCGTAACATTCTTATCAAATATATATAATCAAGTAATTCTAGAAACGAATCCCACAAACACCATTTTTCTTCCCAAATGTAATAGTATAAGTTTGATTTTAAAAAAAATCACTTGATGATTGTTTAAAAAAATAAAAAAAAAAGAGTAATTCTAGAAACATTTCACTAGTTGATGTCTTTTTCTCCCACAATTATCAAAAATCTTTTCTAATTGCTAAATGTTTAATTAGTTATTTCACAAATCTTTGTATGCTGGCATAAGCGAAACAAGGGGCTTGATGGTAAATTAATAAGCAATTTCATTTTTTCAACATTCAAAAACAAATTTCAAATAAGTGGTTCGGGAACCGAAGCGACGGTTCAGGTTCGGATTACTGGCTCACCAATATGGGGGGCCCCGTAGCATTGCATGCCGGCCGGCTGCCCTCGGCCGGCGGGCGGGAAGACTATGTTTACATGTATACATATACATTACTAAAATTCAAGTGATATGAGTAATAATGTTATATATACTATATCATATTCTCAGAATAAAATTCTGAAAATTTTCTGAGAAAAATAATTGACTTATGAACTTTAAGCTAATGTACAACATTTCATTATTCAACTATTTAATTGAAATAAATTAAGCTATATATTCATAGAATTTTAAGATTATTTTATGCTAGGCATATTAGATCCAAATATTATTTTACTACCCAATGATCGAGCAACGAATATATTGTTATAATTCGATTTGCCCTTTTTGTTTTAGTATACATATAATTTTCCATTCTATCTTTGGCCAATTCGACTACTAGGGGAAAAGAGGGTAAAATAAGGTTTAGATGAATATATTAATTAAGAGGTTCCATCAAATTATTGTGCTAAAATTGTTCAAATTCTAAAATTGAAGAAGTAGATCAATAGAAATAAATTGATCCAACTTAGATAAATAAACAGATAATATACTCATTGCTATGTTTCTTTAATGTAGTTTTTTTGGAGATTTGAGTAGACTTTCTTTTGAAAGGGAGCTTCGATAGGCTTGGGTTTATTATTTTTCTAGGCTAAGATATGGAGATTAGGAGGAAGTTCACATTTGGCATAAGAACAGAAAGCAAACAAAAGAAACCAAAGCTATTTAAACAAGTATTTCCTGTACATGCAAGATTAGTTTGTCTTTGAGGTTAGTAGTTCTTGTTTAATTAATATTTATCACATGTTGATGGAAAGGAAATGGTCAATCCAAGCATCTTTGTTGTATAGTTTCTTCTCTTTATCACTAATCAGACAGTACATTTCAATCTAGTTGTCTCCACATTCCACAGAACTACTTTAAACGAGGCGAAAAGACAACGAAATCATCATCAATTTGATTTTACAACATGAGCAAATCTCAATGAGATCAGTTGATTATGAAATTCTACAGTTAACTGAACAAGTCTAAAATTCAATATCTTGGCCATGGCTTGTAACCCAAAGTCTTGTAGATTTAAACCAAGTACAGAACTACAGATAATACTCCCTCATTGTGGGATGGACCATTTAGCAAAGGGTAAAATATTATATATCACTGTAGTTTTCGGATAAATTACATAACATCCTTATGGTTCAAAAAGCCATATATCATCCCATGTGATTTGGGTTGACATGTCAAAATAATGAAAATTAACTTTCAGGGCATGAGTAAAATGTCCAAATTACCTAAGTGCCCAACTGTTTCATCTATGTGCTTGCATTTATTTTTTTGAGCATAATACACTTTTCCGTATGTGGTTTTCAAATGAACCACACAATCTCCTTATGGTTATAAAAACTATACATCACCCATGGTAATTTTCAGTACTTGTACAGGATAATTTAGATATTTTATTCACGAACCGTTACGGAAGCTAATTTCCGTGTGTTTAACACTTTAACCAACATCACAAGGGCAATGTATATCTTTTTAAATCATAAGTGAGTTATGTGATTTATTTGAAAACTATAGGGTAAAATCTAATTAACCCTTTAGCAATATTGCCTTTTCTAGACGAAGGTAGATGCCCTCTAATGCCGAGGGTTCAATAAAGTCTATAATTGAAAGTGCTGTGTTCAGTGATTAAGGCCTTTGTTCTTTCCCTCTACAAAATGTCCGTTCCAAATTTAGCAATCTGTATCTGAATCAGGCAGGTAAAGGGCTTCCCTTTCTCAATCAGTTTGTCAATGACTAAATGTCCCAAAGGGGTTGAGGAGGGAAACATCTTTCTGGTACCAGCATTCAGAAGCTAATGGGCGCTCCTCACCAGACAATGAACTGACTTCTGATAGAGATCGTCACAAATTTTTAGTCCCCTTTAGTTGAACTCATTTTTTGTAGCAAATTTTTAGGCGTCGAAAATGAGTTGATATCAATTACTTAATTTTATGTACGTACTTTTTGATTCTTGAACTGTATAGATCGTGTAATGAATAGAAGAAAATTTGTCTATGAAATGAAAATTTAATTAGTCCACAGGTCCTAAACGACAAAAATCAAAAGCCCTAGCCCCTAGCCACTAGCCAGTGGCTTGATGGGTTATATTCTGAGCTTTCTTTTTAATAAAAAGTTAACTTTATTTAGTTAAGAGTATTTCTTTTGAAGTCATCTTTTTATATTTTTTTCAACAAAGGCCCTTCATTCTTCTGCCC
The DNA here is from genome assembly GCA_024721245.1 of Mitragyna speciosa. Classification (NCBI taxonomy): domain Eukaryota; kingdom Viridiplantae; phylum Streptophyta; class Magnoliopsida; order Gentianales; family Rubiaceae; genus Mitragyna; species Mitragyna speciosa. The sequence continues at coordinate 26,546,884 of CM045555.1, forward strand.
CATCCTTTTTGCCTTTGAATAGTATTGTTGATATCTTGGACTCTAAAGCTCCAAGAATCCAGTGCTTATTTTAATCAACAGAATATAAATTGGATATTAATCCTCAATCTCCAGAAGTTGATGAAGTATGATAGTCTACTACGTGTAATCATACAGTAGTTTGTTGAAAAGCTGAAAAAATTAACTAAATGAACAAGTGGATGGATTTATTCCCAACAAATCCTGGTTGCTTTTCAATTAATTATTACCAATGTTTGTTTTCCAAACTAACTTGTCTGGATCAACAAACCTAAGCTCAAATTCTAAGGAATCACTTTGCTCAAATGGTTATTTTTTAGGATTTTTTAAGACATTATTATAGCAGTATTAGAGATTCTTCTTGGCAAATATATATGTGAGATAAAGAAATAGTTGAAAAATGTGTTCAACGTTTTCTAAAAATATGTTTTTTTTTTAAAAAGGACCAAATAAATAGAATTATGAGTGCTTTACAATCATAGTCACCCTCAAATGGCATCAGGCAAACTTCAATCACCATAATAAATGTATTTAGTTAAATGATCGAACACTTAAGTGCAGACAAATTAGTCGATTGAAAGTCGTCGATTCATAAAATAAAATAAAAAGAAATTTATATCGTATTGATTAGAACTCTGGTATCAAAATATTTTTAGATGCAAATAGATAGTGCCACAGTGGAATGCAAAATTATGCATCATAGGAGGCTTTGAGCTTCAAATGCTCATAAATTCAGCATTTATTGCAAACCTATCTTGCTAGTAAAAGTCTGCTCATCTCACAAGCAGATTTTGTAATAATTATTAAAAGGAGAGGCTGAATCCACACCTTCCATCCTAAATCCAGACCTTGAAAAAGTCCTAATGCTCATGGTACAACTCATTAATGCGTAAGAGTTCTGGATTTAGATTCAGAGGGGTGTGGATTTAGCCACTTCCTAATTGAAATCATGCATTTCTACAATGTATGTCCTCAAGTTTCTTCTCATGTTTTACCAAGGTCTTCTATGCTACATTTTAAATGGAGCTAATTTTTATCCTAGCCATAATGGAGTCAAGACTGATTGTCAGTTTATTACCCATCATTTTAGCTTCTTAATGTATGATTGATTTAAAAGTTCTTTTTTTTTTTTTTTTGGGGGAGGGGGGGGGGGGGGGACAATGATGGGATTGACTATAATTTAAAAGCTCTTTTGGACAGAAAAAACTTTGAGAATCCCTTTTTCCATGCCAAAATGTCAAACTATAATGGAGTCCAACCTCCTTTAATCCATAACCTAGATAATGTTTGTATTGAGGAAGAGGATTGACTATAATTTAACAATCAGAGACTTGGCTTAAAGCTCTCCTCAATGGGGATGTTTTTCTTTTTGGAACAAAGGACCCCCATTTTTCAATTTATGAAGAGATAAACCATCTTTATTCCATCTTCTCATATAGTAAGCAGTTGTTTTTTCATTATAATACACTCTATGGTCCCTGATTAGGCCAGTTGTTTTTTATTATAATACACTCTATGGTCCCTGATTAGGCCTTGAAGTGATAAATTGCCAAATATTTAAGCTAATTATTACTGCTTGAAACTATATGGCTGTCATGAGCACTGCTCCCCCAGTCTGCTAATCAGTGAACTGGAACAACTCAACATATCTAAACTTCACTTTGCCATCTTAAAAAAACAACATGCTTAGAAGAGAGACCAATAATATTTTATAAAGTACAATGTTGGAAACAAGTGAACCCCTTTTAAGTAACTATTAAAGACTCACTAAAGAGAGAAAGGTAAGCCCAACACCAGAATTTAGACCATAGATCTCCACTTCTGAGAAAATAAAAAATTGTTAACACAGTATTGTGTGTGTAAATATTTGATTTGATTAATTGGGTTAATTATGTTGGAAGGCCTTGAATTTTGTGAAAATTTTCATTTTGGTCCTTCAGTATTAAATTCGTTTTACATTTTCATATTGTATTATGTTTTAAATGGTTGCAACCAGAATTAACAGCCCAAGTGAATTCTTGTTAATTTGCTGGTAGATTACACATGAGCAGGATTAAATAAAGGTTAAGACAAAAATGAAATCGTTAAGTATTGAGGAATTGTCAAGATAATTAATTGACCATAAAATACAAATCTATGTCTTGAGTGGCTCAATTTATCCTAACCTCTTCTTCAAAAGTTCCTCCAATATTTGCAAGGATGATTGATAAAACTATGGTATCAAATGCTAACAAAACAGAACAAAAGCTTAATGGAAACTAGTCATAGTACTTCTTTGTACTTTCTCTTGAATTGGTTGTACCTTTAAGTCTCAGTTACCCGACAAAAAGAAGATATAGAAAGCAATAAAGAGAGTTATATAAAAAAAATCATCAACTCCAACAAAATCTCATTAATTTCTTTTCATTTGTTTTCTAAGAAGAAACAGATCACGATTCCAATGGTTCACATTAGGCTGGAGATTAATTTTTATGTTTCATTGATAGTACGAATAACCATCAACTTTTTTGGCAAAATGTGGTGTGAAATTAGAGCTTAGTGAAATCTTAGGAATTCTTTTTTTCTCTTCAAAAAATATTTTGGCTATTATCACGTGTTGGAAATCCTATGCAATTTTTCCTCCCTAATAGTCTGATTTTTATAGTTTTATAGAATTATTATTAAACATTCTTCAATTCATGGGTTGTCTAATGCTAAAATCCCTTGGAGAAATCTTATCTCATTTTTTAAATCTTTTTTTTTTTTTTTTTTTTTTGTGCATTCATTTTTTAAATCTTAAAAAGGAAAGATGAACATATGCACCAAATCGTAACAGTTATCACTACTATAAACCGGAACTAGGAAATTACTCCAATGATCTCTTTGTCATTTGGGCCTATTGTCATCTAAAGCCACCAACCCAAATTGTTGTCCACTGAAGGATGGACCAATTCATAGGCTTTCAGTACAGAATTCTCGAGGAAGCAATTCAGATACCTTAACGTCAATGCATGCTCAGATTCTTGCAAAGCATCAACGGCTAAGGAGCAACAACCCACAAATATAATGTTCGATGTTGTTGCATACATGTTGATGTTGTTTATCTGCTGTTGTAACTTGTCTACTTCTCTGGTCATTTGGTCCAGCTCGGTTTGAATTGTCATGAAACAAATTGGCTCGTTCCAAATTAGTTGTAGTATATATAACTAATACTAATAGTTGATCATCGAAGTAGGTTGCAAAAAAGACTTCACATCCAGGGAGAAGTGCGATTTTGGAAGGTCTCGAAACCACGAAATATCAAGTTGTAATTTTTCATAGAATATGCTGGTAAAGAACCAATAGTGACCGAGCGATTAGAAGTCTATGCCTTCTCCCTAATGGTCGACAGTTTGAATCTTACCACCTCTCTTTCCTTGAAATTCCTTTATAATAGTATAAACTTTTTTAAAAAAAGAAAAAAGAAGAAGAAGAAGAAAGGGAATACGCTTGTAGGCTAACACTCTATTAGTTGATGTTATTATTGAAAAGAAAGCGTTGCACATTTTTTATTGGCTTTTAATGCACACATTATTCTTTCTTTTCGTTGATTATGAAATTAAGGCAAGTTATGATATGAGATATACATTATGGATGAAGTTAAAACAATAAATATCAAGTGTCGCGCCCCATTTTTCGAAAGAAATGGAAATAATAATAAAATGATAAAATGATGTGAGTGAGTTCGGAAAAAGGAAAAGGAAAAACTAAATGTGATTGTGTTTAAAAAATACTTTATTTTAAAATAAAAGAAACAGGGCCTAAAATGGGACTTTTGAAATGCGACGGTTTTTGGGCCCGAAAAATAGAGTCTAAAAAGGGTTTTTGGTGAAAAAGGAGTCGCCACTTGGTATTGAGTTTTGGTGTACCAAGTCACCCGAAAATATTTTGTGAGAGGCAAAAACTTGGGAATGATTTATTTAAAGAAATAATTTTTTGGAAAAATATAAGAAAAACAAGAAAAACCCTTTTAGCCGACTCCAGGTCTTTGAAAACAAGAGAAAAAGGTTCGGGAGTCACAGTTGAAGAAAGGGAAGGCAAAGGCTCGCGCCTAAGGCACCCTTTCAACCTAGCCGAAACTAGTTGCGAGGTTTAGTCTAAAATTTTCCTAATGTAACCCTAAAGTTTTATCACATTTGGATGCAACTATATGAATGCAAATCTAATCCTAAAAATGATATCGATAAGGGACGAAATGTTCCACTGAGGTTTGGTCGGAGTTATCGCATTGATTGCGAAACTCGAGTCTAGACCTCGATGGAGTCACGGGTATAGATGCAAAATGAAATACAAAAGAAAAGGAAAATAGTAATATAGATAGTAAGTGAATAAAGAAAGTAGGGATGCAACATAACGGGTACGGGGGACTAATAGACTCGTGACTACCTGTTTCTACTCACGGAGGGGGGAACGACATGTACGCCATCGCTTCCCACGTGAGTAGATGACTATTTCTAGTCAAATCACACAAATGACCTAAAATTCTATGTGTAGTGAAATCTAAATATTATGTACTAAACATATGTTTTAAAAATAGATAATAAATGATAGAGTATATATAAATCATTCAAAAATGGAAAAAGGGCCTAAAAAGAGAAAATGTGTGTGTAATGGTCATGAAATGCACACAAGAAATGATCCTAATGCTAAAATGACTTAAAGGCTTAGCAATTGGATTAGTCTATTTTCTAAAAATTCTCCGCTAGCGTTGGACTAGCGAAGAAAACGAAATTAACCACAACTAGCTTTGGACTAGTGTGGCGACGATACACATATATAATTAAAGCAAGTAAAAAAATAAAGCATGTATTAAAGCAATAAATCACATAAAAGCAAATAATAGCAAGTAGGAGCACATAACACATAAGCATGATATTTTAGATGCAAAGTCCTAAAGAAAGCAATTAAAACACATAAGCACATAGCGCACATAGCACACAAAAAGCCCTAACTATTACACCGAAGAAGCCTAATTGCAATCTAAAAATAAAAAGGTAACCTATCTAGCCTGTCTATTACATTTTCTATCTAAATACATAAAATTTTTGTTAAATGGATAACACATAAACTATCTATTACATTGACTGTCTAAATACAAAAATTTTGCTAAATAGAAGATTACCTATCTATTACATTTCTTTGAGTAATCAAAAATTAAATTTGAATAAATAATATGACATAAATAAATAAACACTCTCACATGGATAAAAATTATAAGCACAAAAACACGTAGAAAAACACATAAGAGCACGTAGGAGCACATAAAAAGAAATATTGGAAGGGTAATCGAAATACCTCTCATTCGTAAACCCGGTATAAATTGCTACTAAAATGAACAAACATGTCAAAATTACCACTATTTAATAAATCAATCACTAATTGAATAATTTTCTACCAATCACTACGAACTTACTACGATAATTCAAACAATCATAGCAATAATGAGCAAAATAAGAGGAAGAAAATAATGATAATAATAATTAATTATTTAGGAAGAAAAATGAAAATTGTTTAAGTAAAAAATAAATTAGTAAATAAATAAATAAATAGAGCAAAACAACAAAGATAAGATAAAAAATAAAAATAATAATAATAATAATAATAGAAGATAAAATACAATAATACATACATTGAAATTTTAACACCTCAAATGAGAATTATTAAAATAACTAAAAGGAAAATAGAGAAAACTAATTTGAACATTAATTAGATTAACAAGACCCAATTTTAGAACATTAATTATAAGTTTGATAAAAATAAATAAAGAAAAATGTAAAAAGAAATAATTTAAAGCTTTGAGGACTTAACTAATTTTAATTAATACCTTTTTGGCAAAAATAAAATATTATAAGCTTTGGATTAAAAGTGAAAATTTAAGCAATATTCTAAAGTGGAAAATGTGATTTGCAATAAGTAAAAAGGTAAAATTATAATTTTAAACCCTATTTACGGTAATGACATAGTTTACAACGAATTTAAAAGCTAAAACATAATTTTCAGCAACTATAATGCCCAAAAATAAAAAATTCCAGCAATACTTAAACCCAAGAATATAATTTCAGCAAAGTCATTAAATAATACATAATTTACAGCAACATTTAAGGGCAAAATTTCAAGTTCTAGCTATTTGGGGAGTAAAAATATAAACTCCAGCAACATTGGAGGACAATAAAGTAATTCTAGCAAAAATATAATGGCAAAATGAAATTCCAGCAATGCATATGGAGCAAAAATTGAATTTCCAGCAATGTTGGGGGACAAAATAAAATTCCAGCAAGTATTCTAGGAAATTAGAACCAAATTCCAGCAACATAAAGTTTTAAAAAATGAAATTCCAGCAACTTAAGAGCTAAATTACAATTTCCAGCAATTATTCAAGGATAAAAATGAACTTTACAGCAACAATAAACCCTAATTTGTAAATTCTAACAAGTATTAAACACCAAATTATAATTTTTAGCAATATTAGGGACTAAATTGTAAATTCCAGCCACATTCAAGGACTAAAACAGAATTCCAGCGACATTTAAAGCATAAAAACACAATAACAGCAAGCTTGGGAGGTAAAATTACAATTTTCATAAATATCAGAGGGTAAAATTGCAATTCCAGAAAAATTATAGGGGTCAAAATGTAATTACCGAAAAATATAGGGTCAAAAATGGAAATAAAAAAACGTAGGGGCCAAAATTATAATTATATAAAAGTCGGAGGACCTAAATGCAATTAATTAGGACCTAATTGAAAAGAAAATTAAATTATGGGGGTCAATCTATAAAAAACAGAAACTTAAATGCATAAATCAGAAAATCTCGGGGCCACAGTAGCATTAATGAAAGCATAAGGATTATAAAATAAATACCTATTATTAATTAAAAATAAATTAAAAAACTAAACTGATCAAAACGACGTAGTTTTGAGTGAAACTACGTCAAAACGACGTAGTTTCACCAAAACAAAAAATTTTTTTTTTTTTTTAAGATTTTTTTTCTTTTTTTTTTCTCTTTTTTTTTTCTTTTCTCTCTTTTTCTTTTCTCTCTTTTCTTCTTCTTTTCTTTTTCCCTTCTTTTCTCTCTTTTCTTTTTCCTTTCTTCTTCCCCAATTCTGATCTTTCTTCTCTGCTCCTACTGTGACTCTCTTCTCTCTCTCGATTCGCTCTCTCTCTGTCTTTCTCTCTCTCTCTCTCTCTCGGTCAGCCTCTCTCTCGCCGTCCGGTCTCTATTTCTTTCTCTCTCACTCTCGCTGGACTTATCTATCTCTCTGTCCTACTATCTTTATTGTACTGAAGCCCCCAATTCCAATTTTTCAAATTAAAAGGATAAATCCTTTAATGCATCTATCACAAAATCACCCATCAAACATGATTTCTGAGAAATCAATTATGCAAAAACAAATTGGAAAGGGCGAGAGCTTACCTGATTCGGGTGGAGGGGGTTGGTGGCGATGGAGCTGTTTGTGGGTGTTCGGTGGTCCGTGGTGGTGGGTGGCGGGGTTGGTGGTGCTCCGGTTGTTGTTGTTGTTGTTATTGCTGTTGCTATTTTTTTTTTTTTAATTTGTGCAGGTGTGTGTGTATGTGTTTTGCAGTCTGTGTATTGTGTGTGTTTATTGGTGTGAAGGTGCAGGTGTGTGCGTGGGTATGGACTGATGTGAGTGTGTGAGCTTGCTGTGTTTGAGTGTGCAAGTGTGTGCAATTGTGGTGTGTGTGCCGATGATGTGTGTGTGAGAGCTTGCTGTGTTTGAGTGTGAATCTCTGGCTTGAATGTGTGTCGTGTGTTTCTGTGTGTTTACAGAGGTGCGTGAGTGTGTATTTGTGCTTGTTGCAAGGGTGTGAGCTGTGTGAGTGAGCTGGTGTGTGTGTGATGTGTTTGTGGCAGGGGCGAGGGAAGTGCTTCTGCAGGTGGAGTGAGTGATCTGTGATGAAGGTGCAGGGTGTGCAATTTGCAGTGAGTGTTGTGTATGTTTTGTGCCTGTATGTGAGGCGTGAGAGGGGGAAGAAAATGCAGGTGTGTGTTCTGCCTGGTGGGATGAATGTGCAGGAGAGTGTATGCGTGTGAAATGTGTGTTTTGCTGCAGGTGTGTTGTGTGTGAGGGTTGTGTATGGTGGAAGCTGAGAGTGTTCTGTGTGTGATTATGTATGAATGTGTGTTTATTGTGTCTGGTGGTGTAATGTGTGTTTTTGTGCGTTTGAATGTGTGTGCAAAATGAGTGTGTATGTTTGAGCTGTGTGCTTTGCTGGTGTTGTGAGGAAAGCCGGGAGAAGAGGAGTGTGAGTGAATTGTGCCTGTGTGCAGGTGAGCCGAGAGAGTGGAATAGGAGTGAAGTGTGTGTGAGTGTTTGCAGGTGAGCCGAGTGCTGTGTGTGCAGGTGTGTATTTGTGCAGACGGTGAGTGTGTGTGAATTGTGTAGTGCAGATGTATGTTTGTGTCTGCTGTGAGAAGGAGGCAGAGAGGGTGAGGGAAAAGTGAGGAAAAATGAACAAAAATTCCTTCCAAATCTCTCAAAATCTGCTGAATTGCAGGGGGGTTGGAAAGTGATGATGAGGAGGCATGGTTTGGGGTATGGAGTTTGCAGAAGCATTCTGTCTGTCTTTTTTTTCTTTTTTCTTTTTTCTTTTTTTTTTTTTTGAAAAAGAAGAAAATGAAGAAAACAAAGAAAAATGAAAAAGTAAAAATAACATAAAATGAAATAACCTAATATAAAATAAAAACTACTTGAACACTTTTAAAACTAAAATACAATATTATAAGAAGGAAAAAGAAAAATTCAGTGTAAAAAAGTTAATTCTAAGTTAGAAAAAATACAATTTAAAATAAACAACCAATGGTCTTTAAAATAAATAAATTAATTATGAAAATTTTCCTTACATAAAATTTATAAAATGCACACACACATAATTCTCATAAAGAAAAAATTTTAAATAAGAAAGTGCATTGGAAAACATGATCTAAATAGGGCAAAAATTATAAAATTTATGAAAATTAATAAATGACATCACAAAAATTTTGCACAACATGCATTATCACATAAAGCACATATAGTATAACTTTCACTCAAAATTTTTAAGATTAACGCATTCTCGAAACACGTGCCCTTAATAAACAAAAAGACAAAAAATAAATAAATACTAAATGACCTCTAAAAAATCATGTAATTTTACAGAAAATTTATGAATATACAAAAATGCAAATATAAAATTTTTCACTTGAAAATTATCGTAAAAATAGTGCATTGGAAAACGTGCCGTTGAATTAAAAAATACTAAAATTTTAAATAAATAATGAATGACTCCCAAAAATCATTAAAATCATAAATAATGATAAAAATAGTAAAATTATGTATTTAGGAAATAAAATAAAATAAATTAATATTTACATGGTGAAACTACCATTTTTGCCCCTAATGTGACGAATTAGACATAATATGCGAAAATTGTACTCGACCCCCAAAAATAAGAAAATACCCCCTAAAATAAAAGTGACACACATATTTTTACAAAAGGTGTGTCAAAATTTGGTGTCTACATCAAGAAATCAAACTGTTTTTTTTATCAAATTTAAGGAAAACTGGGTACGAAAATAACTTGTAGCCAAGAGACCATATTTATTTGTTTTTCTGAGTTTGGTCCAAAACTAAACTAGTCAAATTCTTAAGATCCATGCATACTTAATTTGACAAGCATATGACATTAATTAAGAACTAAAACTATTATATTATCCAATTCATGAAATAGTGATACCAAATTAGGATATTAGTATAGCTAATGCCATATATGATTTCCAAATAAAAGTCTAAGATCTGATTGAGTATTCATGTTGCTTTTTCAATCTTTGTGGCCAGTTGTTTTATTTTTAAGGCTTTTTTCATATTGCGAATACTAGATAAAATATGACAGTAGTTATAATACTAGATACAGCATGATAATTTCTGTCAAATGTCATGGATAAATTGTCAATTTGTTTAATGATTAGAGTGATGGTCCACATAAATATGCAATATTAACAATAAAAATTGCTATGTCCAAAAATAAAAATAAAAATTGCTAAAGTTAGCCGCTTGTCTAAGATAAGTAGTACCACGTCATCATCTTAGTTACATGATGTGTAGATGGCAGTTTTCATGCTTGCATAAATTAAATAATTGCTAAGCTGAATAAAACAATTACTAAATGTCCTCTTAAAAAATGCTAAAAAAATACTAGTCCAAATCATTTTTCTAATTAAGTTAGAGAAATTATTACTTCCTAGCATGGATATACGCGCGCGCACACATATTTTTCTAAAAGACAAGCACTTAACTGAATCTCATTTATCGAAAGGGAAAAAAATTTTGTCATACCAATTTCCATGCTATAAAATAGCATGCTCTATGTGTGTGTGTGTGTTTAATTAAGGCTTTGTATAGATGAAAATTTGTAGAGGCCTTCTAAACAAATGTTACTTTTCTATTTTTTTTGTGAGCAACTCTCTATGAGACAATTAAGTAGTTAAAAAGTGAAAAATAATTCTTTTTTAAGAGAAAATGATAACCAAATACATCCTAAGTTGCATACTCAGGAACATGCAAACTTTGAATCTTATATTGAAATTCTAATAGGAATAAAATAAATAAATATAAAATAAATAAATAAAAAAAGAAAAAATAGATGCCTAAATATATCAGCAATGTCCAAGTTCGAGAGATTCTTAGATAAATCCTATAATTTAAAAAAATACCATATAAGTATAATGATACATACTAAGAAATTTTTAGATAAATTCTGTAATTTACAAGTGTATCATATAAATATAATGATATATATTGATACAAGAAATTTTAAGTAGATTCTGTAATTTAAAAAAGTACAGTATAAATATAATAATAGGGTTAATTGCAGTAAACCCCCATCAATTATTACCTTTGTTGCACTTTGCCCCCTTTAAAGATTTTTATAGGCACTTTGCCCCCTTAAACAAATTGTAAGATAAAGAAAATATTAATTCCATCCATTTTGTAGATAAAATGACTAATTTACCCTTTATTAAAATTTTAAGTGAGAAAAATACAATATTATGTTAAAAATTATTTTGCATTATTTTAATTTTTCTTTTTATTCAATTCAAATTTGCGTGCATTTATTGATTTAACCATAAAAAGTATTATTACATTTTCATTCTTTTATTGCATATTTAGGTTATATTTATTCGAAAAACTCACATCCCAAAGCATATATGTGCTTCTTACTACTTTTTATTGAACCATCATTTGAGTGTTTAAAATATTAAACGAAATTACTTCTCACAACTAATAGGTATTTATGCATTTATTGCAAAAATTTAAGGTGTGAATTCTCTATTTTATTTTCTCTTAACTTCTTCAATTAGCTCATACTTTCACAATAATATAGAGCACATTTTATATAGCTTCAACTCAAGCTATGCACCTATAAAAAATTAACAATATGCTGTTACAAAAAAAGAGTGCCACTATACACATTGTGCACTATTAGAAACTCAGGAAGAAAAATTCTTTAGGGCAAGTTCACATGGTATAATCAAATTTTCTAAAAATATTTTCAATAAGTAGTACATTAATAATGCACATAGATTACTAAAACAATCTTTTAAACCAATTAAATTTTAAAGCTATAAATCACTAATACAAATTTTTAAATCAATTATCAATAGAAAGTAGTGCTCATGAATTTTTTTTTAATAAATATAATTTAAATTATGCAATAAAAGAATAAAAATTTAATAATATATGGTCAAATTTAGAAAATGCACTGAAAATTCAATTGAAGAAAAATAAAAAACAAAATAATACAAAATATTTTTTAGAAAAAAAATTAGCTCATTGAAATTTTTGAATGAAGGGCATGTTTGTCATGTCATCGTTAAAATTAGATGGAATTAAATTTTCCTTTACTTTGTAATAGGATTAGGGGGCAAAGTGCCTATAAAAATCGTTAAGGGGGGCAAAATGCACATAGGTGGTACTTGATGGGGGTTTGCTGCAATTAACCCTATAATAATATATATTAATATAAGAAATTAATGTAAAAATAATTATGTATCTTTATTTTACGTCATCATGTAGCCGGGATCGTATCTTTTAAAGAATTTTCCGCCAACCCATAGAAAGATGGGGCCCACACATTCCTTAACAGTGTAACCTGGCCAAAGTGAGCCCCACATGGCCCCACGCAAGCCCTCCAAGCCTCCGGGAGGAAGAAAAAAAATACCCGGTTTCTGGTTTTCTTTCACTCGCCATCGTCTTCCTTAACAACGGAGAATTACTGACTACTTAAAATCCCAACTCGTTCCTTCGACTCAGCTCAACTCAACTCAACTCAGTCCTACTCAACCTTCCCAAACTCAACTATAAAGATGTCATCTTGATCGGAACCCGCCAACCCACCGATCTTCCATTCAATTTAACCCGATCTAAACTACCACATCCCCAAACGGGTCAATTCTTGACCCGAATTACGAACCATTTTGAGATCCAATTAAAAGAACCCATTAATTAAAATATCAAATAATTCTTTGCCCTTTTGGGTTTTTTAATTATTTCGATTTTTTTTTTGAAGAATAAATGGCGACAAGAAATCGGACGATTTTGTTTAGAAAATATAGGGATGCATTAAAGAGCGTTAGAATTCCAGCCGGTGGGTCTTTGCAGTCGCCTTCTTCGAGCTCCGGCAGGGGTCCCGTCATCGAGTTGGCTACGACGTCGTTGCTTAACCCCAATCGGGCTTATACTCCCCTCAGCACTGAAGATCCTGGTACTTCTAGGTAACCTTTATGGAAGTTCTGTAATTTGCTTTTTTTTTTTTAAATTATGATTATGACAGTAAATTTCAGATTTATTCTCGTATAATTGTCAGAATTCCATAATATTTGCAAGCTATTGGTTGTTTGCATAGTTCTGAAATTCGAATTAGGTTTTTTTGGAAAAATTGGTATCAAAGGTTGACAATATTCAACTATGTCTTGGGGTTTAATTATGGTTTTGTTTCTTCCTCGAGAGGATTTAAAGTTTTGGGGAAATTGAAAATTGTAGAAGGATATGTGCTTAGCTGGATGAAAATTGCATGAATTTTTGAGTTTCTAAGATTGATGATATTCAACTCTTTTAGGTGAAATGGGGGGTTTTGCGTTATTGGCATTCAGTTTTTTGCGGTTAGCTGATTCAGAAAGTAGTGATAAGTCATAATGTGAATTTAGTTTTAAGCTTTTCTATTTCTGTTTTCCTCCCTTGACATGTTGAACTGAGGTTTTATTGGGGTTGGATTGTGAGGTTTATATGGTTTTATCATAGTTTAATCGTGTTGTAATGGCTGAAAATTTGAAGTGTTGTGTAACATACTGAAATTAAAGAACAGAAATTCAACTGAAATTAATTTGTTGTTTGACGTGGGAAAATGATTGTTCAATAGCCATTAGGTTTCAGAATGAGTAATGGCTGTTGATAAATTATTGTTTTAGATCATTATATATGTGGGAGATTGTGGATATTGTATGCATATACTCCTTGACTATGGAATTGTTTCAAGTTTTTTGTTGCAGTAAACGTTCGGATCAGATTGCCGAGTTTTGCATTTTATACCATGTTTACAAAAAATTCAAATATGATGCTTTCAGTTAGCTGAATAAGCTGTGGAACAACTGTGGAGGGGAATTAAAAGAAAAAGACATTAAAATTGAGAACAACATATTGGTTGTGACATCGTCCAATTAACAGTGTTATAAAAAGATGCTGGCCTCAAGAGTTGTCTGCTGGTGAACTTAAAAAAATATTTGTGTTCATATTGTAAAAAATTGATATTGTTTTAGATGTGTGTGGCTTGTATATCTCAAAAGCAATTTTGATATGATTGCTCAATTTAATCCTATCACAGCTTGATATAATCTGTGTCCACTTTGTACTAACTTTCAGATATGCTGGCTTGATTTGTGCATCAGTTTTTTTGGACAACTGATCTATGGAATTCATAAGGGCTTGATTGTTTATTAAGCCAGTTTTTGTTGCAAAAACGAGAATTTGTTTTATGGACGCCTAATCTTCTGTTCGTAATTGAAAGTCATATCTAATTTTTCCCTGAGATATTGCTATTTCTGAAAATTTATGCAGGAATTTTGAATTCTTTGTGATCATCTTTGGTAATCGAAATCCTTGCCTCTATTCCTGACGTTGGAATTTATAAATACTTTCTTCGCACATAATTTATTTTCTAGTTAAGCCCCTCTACTTTCCTCTTGTGAGATGAGCCCCTAATTGGTTTGAATGTTGTTGTTTGTTGCAGTAGAGGTGCAGTAACAGTTGGTCTGCCACCAGCTTGGGTAGATGTTTCTGAAGAGATCACAGCAAATGTGCAATGTGTGCGAGCAAAAATGGCAGAGCTAGCCAAGGCTCATGCAAAGGCTTTAATGCCCTCATTTGGAGATGGCAAAGAAGATCAGCGCAGGATCGAGTCTCTTACCCAAGAGATAACTGATCTTTTGAGAAAATCAGAAAAGAATTTACAGAAACTCTCTGCAGGTGGGCCTTCTGAGGATTCAAATGTTCGAAAAAATGTGCAGGTATAGCTAGAGCAGCTGACACCATTAATGTTATCTCAAATGGAATGTACTGAAACTGATATTTGTTGCCTTATTTTTGGCAATGATATTCTCGCAAAATTAAATCTTTGATAACATTGAATTTGTCATATATTCTTAAATACAGTAGGGTAATTTCCTGGACATGTTATGCCAAGACATTCAGTTTGCCAAATTTAATAATAAAGAGTTTGTAACTGGATACTAGTTGTAGCCAGATGTCATGCTCAACCTGCAATTGGAAGACAGGAAACTTAAATGATATTTGCCATCTACAAAATTATTATGCTTCTTTTCTTTGCATCAGTCAGGAAATATTTATTGATAGATTCTTACATATTTGTCCTTTTTTGTGGTTGGGACTCTACCTGCAGAAGGAATATAGCTTCAGTACCCCCTTCCCCACCTTAGATAGGGGAATTGAAAATTGCGGCAGACATGGTGTTTGTGTTGATAAATTAGCAGTATTGAAATTGAACTCTAGCTTGCATATTGATGAATTATTGTCACTCTTGTCAGTTTAGTTCCTATTCAGTGTTATAGAGTCACTAATTTCTTGCCACTGACCTACACGGCCTTTTGTTCTTCTGTTGCTCCGTACCTTATGGCTTATGTGTACACAAACTCGAAGAAGTACTATTCAGCTTTGTGCTTACCTTTGTTTTGCTTTGGCCACAGAGATCTCTTGCTACTGACCTTCAGAGCCTCTCAATGGAGCTACGCAAGAAACAGTCAACATATTTGAAACGACTACAACAGCAAAAAGAGGTTTGCTCCTTGTCTATTGGCATTTGTCAAAATTCAATTGGTAGCTCCAAGTTGCAAGATATAGATTAGAGAAATCCAATCAATGTGAACATACTGTGCAATAGAACTCAAGCTTCAGTTTAGTGACAGAATTGTGATAATATTGATATCAATAAGTCCTCTTAGTTCAGAGGCTGGTGGTCCATTTGAATTGAAGCGAGGAGCTTGAGAATGAGTATCATTTGACGTCAAACAAGGTCTATTATTATGTAGAGTTTGGTGTCTATGGTTAAGAATGAAGATATCAATAATTGTCTACATTCATTACAACTGTCCAGTTGCTATAAACTATTTGAATGCTAATGTAAGGGATTCAACTTGTGAGGAAACAAACTATTTTTGTGCTCGTCACCCTCAACTCAATTGGACTACTTCAACCGTGAGCTTGTGATTTATGCCAAGATTTTGGCATGGCATGCTTGTTTTGAACACAAATTGGTTTGCTGAATTTTGAGGTTCTATTGCACTTCTTTAGGGCAATTGATGTACATTTTCAAGATGCAAAGGATGTTTGCCCATCATTTGATTTGGCTCTATTTAATTGGTGATTAATCAGCAGCTGGCTTTGATTCTATTGAGTAGCACAGATAGAAGCTTTGTTATTTAATTGTCGTTCTATGTAGGGTCCAGATGGAGTTGACCTGGAAATGAACTTGAACGGAAGCCATTCCAAACAAGTGGAAGATGATTTTGATGACCTGGTATGTTGATCGACTCATTTGTATTAAGATCCAGTTTTTATTCTGCATTTTTAATTACAATGTCAAGTTGACTTGTATGTCATAGTTTTAGCTGTTTCTGTTCATATTTTCCTTGTCTTCCTTAAATAAGATATTGTGGTGCATGAAGCAAATTTAAAATAGGAGGATTAAAAACAATTTGTCCATTTTCCTTAAATAAGATATTGTGGTGCATGAAGCAAATTTAAAATAGGAGGATTAAAAATCATTTCAAGAAATGTGCGAATTGGAGAACAAAGGTAAATTATGGCAACTCCTTGTTATTCGGACACAGCAGGTCCTCTTTGTAGCCAGATGAAACATGCAACTCATCTTGGGCTTGATATGACTTAATTGCTAGTGGGACCTTTGCACTTTGACAACTGTCACTTGTGTCTGAAAACAAGAAAAATGGTAAAAATATGTTTTGATTATTTTTTTCGTCTCTATACAAACAGCCCTTAGCAAAGAGATGTCCTGACTACCAAAGCTCTGAATTGCTCTACTTCATGCTTTTAGAGATCCTGATATTGTTCTTCAACTAAAGATATTGATATTGAAAATTGAAATTGCATTTCTTGTTTAACATGCACAATTGAATTGATTATGCCCTCATGTTTTTAGGGATTTAATGAACATCAAATGGCCAGATTAAAGAAAAGTGAGGCTTTCACTGCCGAGCGGGAGAGGGAAATTCAACAGGTAAATGGGATATGTTGGATCTCTCAATTGTAGACAGAATGACCTTATGCTCAATTTGGCCAAAAGTTTTTCTTTGGTTGTGGTAGGTTGTGGAATCAGTCAATGAACTTGCCCAAATTATGAAAGATCTGTCTGTCCTCGTAATCGACCAGGTAAGTGCTACTTGTAAATGATATGCGGTAAAAAAATGCATTCCCACGGTGGTTGGTGATGAATTACATCTTTTTTCCACACAGGGTACTATTGTTGATAGGATAGACTACAACATCCAAAATGTTGCTGCATCAGTTGAGGAGGGGCTTAAACAGTTGGAGAAGGTCTCCACTTTCATTTTCTTTAAGCTTACCACATATAATTCCTGCCTGATCATATGTTCTTTTGTTGCAGGCAGAAAGAACACAAAAACAAGGGGGCATGGTTATGTGCGCGACAGTACTTATTATTATGTGCTTTATAATGCTAGTCCTCCTAATTCTGAAGACGATACTGCATATTTGATAAATCAAGAAATATTGTGACCCCTATTATTGTTGGAAACACAAACAACCACCACTTATTAACTGTGACATGATCAAGACTTGGAGGCACCACCCGTGTGGAAGAATATCAGATAACATCTGCGATTTTTTATTTTTTGTTGGTTGAATGGGGTTTCTACATTACTTTTTATTTCTTTCTGATATTACTTTCTGAGGGAGGGGTGTAGTTCTTTAAAAAGGTGGACATTGTATAGAGGCATTTGGTGTAATTCGGGGGGAGAGGGCTGATGCATATGCTTTCAACTTGAATCTTAAACGTCAATTCTTGTAAGGGAGCCTTTAGCGATTCAAACGAAAGGTAGAGATTGTAGCTAGGGAAAAATAGATTGAAAGGACGTGACACTCGAATTCTTTTCCCTGGGAGAATTTTGTAGCATTATTCAGTAACACTCATCTTTTGGGATAAGACGACATTGTCTTTATCTATATATTCTTTCCTTTTTATTTTTTTGGTTTTATTGGGGAAAGATGTATCACTAATTCTTGGAACGGAAGATGAATAAATTGGCTTTGCATTTGTTATTTCACTGTACTTTTTTTTTTTTAAATCAAACTTACACTATTACATTGTGATTTCCTTACCTAGGAATCTTTCATGGGATTAGTTCTAGTTAATTTGGATCCTTTATTAACCCCTTTCTAACTCGACCAGCTCCGAAATTTCCAGACAGGTCTTCTTGAGATATTCAAAACACAATTTTCTTAAAAAGGGGGAAAGAAAAAGAGAGAATGATATTAAGTATTTTGGGGTCCTTTCGGTGTTCCTAACTATGGGGTTTTTGTTTTTTTTTTTTAGAACAAATAGAGAGTCGAGCAGCTGGAGTTTTACAATTTTACTCCAGATGTCGGGGGTTCGAATTCAACCAATACCATTTCCCTTCCTAATGTAATAGTATAGGTGTACTAAAAAAAAAATTATGGTTTTTCAAAAATGAAAAGGAAATCCATTTAGGGTTAAATGAAAATGAAATCCATTTAGGGTCTGTTTGGTTAGATATAAAATATTTTCCTTAGGAAATTATTTTGTTAAGAAAACATTTTACATGAAAAATGTTATTTTTCTTATAATTTTTCGGTGTTTGGATGACAATGTGAAAATTTTTAATATAGAAATTTTTTTTTGAAAATTTTTATTGTTAATATGAGTTACAAAGACTAATGACAATTGTAATGGATGTTTGACAAATAATTTGAGTTAACTATATATTGTTTTGTTTATAATTAATCTTGAACAAATAT
Source organism: Mitragyna speciosa (assembly GCA_024721245.1). NCBI lineage: Eukaryota > Viridiplantae > Streptophyta > Magnoliopsida > Gentianales > Rubiaceae > Mitragyna > Mitragyna speciosa. The sequence continues at coordinate 26,565,505 of CM045555.1, forward strand.
AATGGTAAAATATATATAACTTATATTATTGTGGAGCCCAAGATAGTGAAAAAATTAGTTGATAAGAATTAAAAATAAAAATTAGTTGATAATTGAAATTAGGAAAGTAGGTACTAAAGTTTCACATTACTCTTGAATTCTTAAAAAAATAATTTACATTCGTTAAGTAAGTAAGTTATTTTCAACCAGGAGGAGGAAAATTGAAAAATATTTTACACAGAAAAATATTTTTTTGTGTTTGGCACTAAAGAAAATTTTGAAAATATTTTTTAAAAAAATATTTTCAATCCAAACAAACATACCCTTAAAAGATATATTACATTTACATAAGAATTAACTTTTGGTTCAGTAACAATAATACAAAAATGAAATAAAAAGCTAGACAATAAAAGTGAGTTTAAGTTGAACCTCTCACAATGCCAAGTTAATACAACAAGTCTAGGATGGAAAATAATCACATGAACTCGGTCCACAAGTGGGATCCGTAGATACTGTGGTCCATAATCATCTACATCAGTCATGAGTTGGGTCTATGGTAGGCCATGTGTGGGTTATGGGTGATATGGATGATTATGGACCACAGGGTCCACAACCCTACCCGTGGAACGGACCCATATAAATATTTCCCGTTTAGGATAGACTTGATCTTCATTAGATCAAATTCAAACTTAGCCTAGTGGTCAAGGGGAGACCCTTAAAGTCTCCCCCCTACCGCAGGTCCTGGGATCAAATCCCAAGACTTGTAGTAGATAAGAAATTTTTGGGGAGGGGAGGATTTAGGTAATTTTGGAGAGTCATATCCCTAAATTGTGTATGTCAAACAGTTTAGGACTTCACCTAGCACATCATTGGGAGTCTCACCCCATTTGTGTGAGGCAACAAACATGTAATACAAGCATTTGATAAAAAAAAAAAAATTCAAACTTAAAAAAACATGGTTCACAAAGTTCAATTGGCATGTCAATTGAAAAAAGATAAATGATGATAAAAAGATTTGAAGGAGGAACTGGCTTATATAAATATAAATATAAATATATATATTTTTTTTTTCTCATGTTCTTTCATCTAGTAAATTTCTATTTCCCTTTCTTGGATCTCTTTTCTCTCCTCTTTGTTCCACCCAGCTCATAAAAAAAAAAAAAAGTTTCTGACGTCCTTATTTTCTCTATCCGTTCTTATTGGAGGCTAAAAATAATTTTTTAAAGTATCAATAATTTATAAATTGTTGCAGTTGTTGATGAATTTAGAAGTTTGATCTTTATATTGATTATGTAATCGAATGTTTTTTTTCATATTTTGTCAACAATGTATATGTTTGGTTATTTACACAACAATAACAGCGTCTAAATTTTTATTGACCTCGTAAATAATTTAAAGCAATTATTGGTGCTTGAAAGATAGTTGTAAATTTTTACTATTATATATTGTTGATAGAGTTGGGGTGATTAATGGAAAATACTATTAAGCTAATTGTTTTTGAATCGTATCATTTTAATATGCTAAGATCTTAATTTTTTACGGTTTTAAATCTAATTAAATTTTTGAGAGGGGACAACCAGCCTCTCTAGTGCGTATACACATACTATATATTCACACATACTAGGGGTGGGCAAAAATAACCGGAAAACCGAAAAACCGCAATAACCGATCCATTCCGAACCGAAAAATGAGGGTAACTGAACCGAATTTTGAAAGCGGTTAGGTTAACCGAACCTCATTTGTAAAAGCGGTTCCGGTTCCGGTTCCGGGTATCAATTTTCAAAAACCGCGGTTAAC